>VSMD01085146.1:0-192928 GCA_008750895.1 Mirza zaza
TCAGAGGTAGCCAAACACAGATGCAAAGAATCACTAATGATGATTCCCACCACAGAAGTGTTTCTAATAAGCTCAGCCTTCTTTCAACTCTGAGGAGGGAACACAGTGTTAGAAATTAGTATTCTGTGCTCCTCCTGTGTCTCCTCTTATAGATGGATGACACAAAAGTAATTAGGAATTAATTGAAACCACTGTAAGCTAAAGTTGATCTCCCAAGATGAATGAAGTTTACAACAGACCTGAGGCTTTTTCCCCCCGTCTTTCAGACAAATTTCAGTTAGTATTCCTGGTGGAACAAATTTCTTAAATGGCTTTGATGGGAAATGAATGTTCTCCCAAATCATAGGATATAAAATATTACACAATTGAAACAGGTTTATGTTAGTCGATCATCCCAGAATAATAATCACGAGAAGGGAACAGAAAGACCAAAGGGGAATCATCTGTGATATTTTCCATTTTAAAAAGCCATGCCGGGAAGAACGCTCACTTTGTTCACTAGAGAAACGAGGAATGCTTTCCCATCCAGGCCGTTCTTGGTAAATCCACATAGACACTAAATTCTGCATGTGATCATTAGAACCCCTGTTGTTTCTTGGGCGCTTGTCGTGCACTTTTGTAAATGCTTTCCGTGCACTCATTCATTTCAACCCCATCGGTGCTACTCTCCACCCTGTGCAGACAGGGGCAGTGCCCGGCGTTGCAGGGTTGGAAAGCGGTTGTATCAGTCAGGGAAGACAATGTATGTCTCAGTAACATGCAACCCCGATACCTCAGCAGCTCACGAAGCAAAGCCACCGCTCACAGGTATGCAGTTTTAGTGGGGACCTGGTGGTCCACAGAAGTGTCTCTCCACCAAGTGGTGACGCAAGGACTCAGGCCGTGAGTGCACAGAAGCCTCTCGTGCTGGAGTCCCTGGAGGCCTGGGGGTGCAGGGTGTGTGGGGCTCAAAGCATGGATAAGGCCCACCCACTCCTAATTGCATTGACCGAGAAGTGATCCACTGCGCCCACTCCAGGTCCACGGGCAGGAACTACTGACACGGCCCACCGGGACACTCAGAGGCACAGTCGTGAGCCCAGGGAATTAGGCAGTTGCGAGGAGGCCAGTGATTATTTCAGGGAGAGCAGTATTTGTCGGCCACCTCTGCCACCTGCTTCTGTCATAGGGCGTCGATGTTTGGACTCTCGGGCTGAAGCAAGTGCACACGACCCTGTGAGAGGCCAAAAGCGAGTCCCTGCGGAGCCCCTGGCCCCAGCACTGGCAGGGCCCTTGCCAGGGCCGCTGGGGCACAGAGTCACCGCTCACTGCACAGGGAATGTGGCAAATAGCTGAGGGGCCGGCCCACGCCCCTTACACACTGGCGATACTGTGGAAACATTCGGAACCCGGGCTTCAACTAGCAGCTGCAAGATTTTTCCACACATAAATGGATGAAGTCATTGAAGGGTTTCTAACAGGAAGCAAACTCCTGGGAAAGCTATTAGCAGGTTGGTATTTGCAATTCATGTGACACTGTACTTGCCTTAAGGGGTATCATCCGGAGAGTCCTGTTTGGTTTAAAATGTAACCCTCACGGCAGAGTAGCTTGAGCATTCAGATCCCAGCTGGGTTTCTCTTGAATTTATTAACTCACAAATGGAAACACACTTAAAATAGTTTACTATCTTTCGGTAACCGCTCCTTAACTTTTTTGTTTCCAGAGGTGGCCCCACTCTCCCCAGGCTTGTAATCTTGGAGTGTCTCTGACTTTTCTTCCCTTTGGCACCCCAAAAAATTCCACCTGTTTACCAAATCCTGTGGGTGGCTCATTCACAACAGAGCTTTCATCTTTGCTTTCTCTTTATTTGCACATTTTAACTACGGGCTCCAACCACTCTGTAGCTACACTTTATTGCTCTGTGCACCGCTAACTAAAATAGTATGTTTCGCACACTTCTAAGAATTAGAATCTGCAAGCATTCTGATCCTTCTGTTCCTTTTCCCCAAACTGTACAATGCCCTGGAATCAGCCAGAGAAAGACTCTGGAACAAGGCAAAGTAATGACTCTCCCAACATAACCAGATTTTTACACGGCTGAAAGAATTTCAGTAGTAATATAACCTACATAGAACAGACTAGGGAACTCAGAAATTGCCTTAATAATATGGGGAGATACGGGCTCTCCTGGTGCACTGTTACTTGCTTTGCAGTGTCTCTATTTACCTGTAAAATTTCACAATCTCAGTCACCTAGATCAATTGTCTTGTCCTCATAATTAATCAAGCCCTCCACTGACGCTCAGAGACTATCTGCCCCAGGGTCCTGAAGGCTTCGTTTTTTATTCCTCCTCTTCTCTGTTCTCTAAGATCAAAGGAAAGGACAATATCTGGTGAGTGGATGCGTAACAGATTTTTAACCAGGCCACGACACCGTTGTCCAGTTATGTTGACTTTTACTTTGAGCATAAAATGACCTGGCCTCATCCCTACAAATGGAAGTGACAGGAGGGGACCCTGCAGATAAACACCGACAGGCACCAGCCAGTGAAGAAGACTCCCACACGCAGAAAATAATACAAAAATAAATATACAAAACAAAGGATTGGAATGTCAGTAAACATGGCAACATTAACATGTACAGGTCCTAGGATAAGAACTCCTTCCTTTCCTGCAACAGACACTAAGGCAGAAAATATTTTATGGTCGATGGCTGGTCACAGGGCAGTTGAGCCTACAAGCTGTCAACATAATAACAGGAGTGCAGGAATGAAAAGCAAATTCATTGTTAAGTACTCAGGTAAGACTCCCTAACACAGTTCTCAAAACTCGCAGCCCTTCTGCCCACGAACGTGCAAGTTTAAAACCACAGGATCATGGTGTGCTACTGCCAACCCCACTGTGCTGCTGGGTCTGTGTATGTCACTGCAGGTCAAGGCAGTTAATCACCAGAGGGCCTCAGGGTGGCCGCACAGAAGCTTATTTATGGGCAAATCAAGAAACCGAAATACTGAACCGTGCCTGATTAGCTGCACTAATATGCTACTTGTGGCTAATTTCTGAGCCGCTTAACCCACAGGTGTTTGCCCTCCCCTATAAATCACGCCGTCCACCTCCTCTTTGCCCTCTCGGTCCTACCGCGCATACAGATAGCTGCTTAAATGACAAGCAGGAAGTAATGGATGGCGCACTAAATCACTCCGGCGCTGGGGCCACCGGCTCCCCTCCCAGACGAGTCCTGCAGGCTTCCACTGCCCGGCTCCTTCCCCCTGTTACTGCAACCCACGTCTTGGGTGCCAGCCCATGCGACCTTTCCAGGGTACAAAGTGTACATTTCCCCGTTTTTATTTGTTTTGCTTGTAGAGTGCACCCTTTGCATAAGACAGCACCATTAAAATTTCCACAGCAGCCAGCGGGGCAGCCAAGCAGAACACAGTCCCCTGGTGACTCAGGTGTTGGAAGGAAACTCTCACCGGGACTTTGGCAACTGTGACCCTCGACTTACCTTTATTTTTTTTTAATTAAAGAGGTTCATTAAATGGATCACAAACCAAATAGTCTAAACACTAAATAATGTGGGCAGGGAATGCTCGCTTTGCATATCATTTGAGTCTCTAGAACAGTTCCTTCTTTTGCATCCCTTATAGGTCAATATAAAAGCTATGAAAATACATATTTTACATATATTTACAAGGCTCGTCTATGCTTGGAACAGAGGAATGTGTAGGGCTTGGTAGGAGATTCTTTTTCCAAGCTCTGGCTAAGAAAAGTTAGGAGGAAGTATTAATCAGCGTCAAATCTTATAGAGAGGCATGGTATACACCAAAATCATAATGAAAAACAGGAGATGAGGTGTCACCGTATTAGGACAAGTATAGTAATATACTTGATATAACAGGGGCGCCACACAAGTGCCCCTCAACTGAGGAGAAAAGTCATTGTTTTAAATTTTCAATTACTTTTAGGAGTTTTACATGCCCCGCCCTTAGAATATATGATAAAAACATGTTTACTTTTCTTTTATTTTTGACAATTTCTAACTGAGTTTAAATAGCCATATATAATGGCAGGATTTTTGGTCATAAAAGCATACTTATTCTAGGGAATTCACTTCCAAACAAGATGGAACAACAGAAACCAGATTTATCCCTCTGGTGAAATAGCTGCACAGGAGACAGACTCTACGGCACGTCGAATTTCAAGACACGGGACACCAGGCAGTGAAGACCCCGAGATGTGGAAGTGTCACAGCAATGTGTACAGCTAGTGCTACAGCTCTTGACCAGGGAAAGAACCCAGCGGCATATGAAGAGTCGGAGAACAGCCTTTATTCAGCCAGCAGGCTAAGCATGTTACAGCTCTCTTCTCTTCTTCTGATCTTCTGACCCCCCCCTTCCTTGTTCTCCTCCTGCTTTTATACCCTTGGCAGGACTCAAAAAGCATCCAATCAACTACAAGCTTTAACATCCAATCAGCAACAAGCTTTAACATCCAATCAGCAACAGTGGGATCCAAAAGTACCCAATCAGGATGACGCAGCCATTGTGGCCGGAGCAGGTGGCACACTGGCCGGTGGCACCCTGGCCTGGTCCCAGCAGTGTGCCATCCAACCCGCTCAGTGCAGCGCAGGCCCGTGGGGATGTGGAGTGATGGGGAGGCAGCAAGCGGCCACTTCCCAGCAGCAGACATTTTCCGCATCAGAAGCAAAGCTGGCGAGCCGTGCCACTGTCCTCACTCACTGCCGGGAGCTATTTCAGGCCAGCGTACTGGCCGGGAGACCCCCAAGTAGAACTCTGGGGACTCTTGGAGTTAAAAAGATGCAGTTGAGCATCCAGGAAGGGGATGGTGGCCACAGCTTTGCATAACCGGGTCCCAAAGAGGAGAGGGACATGTGGAGATAAGTCCTCGGGAGACCTGCATAATAAGGTCCCTTCAGAGTATTCAGAATATATTAGGGAAGAAACCACCAGAGGCTGGTGAAAGAGTCTCCAGAAAGTATTCAAGGTAACAGCACTGGGCACTCACTCATAACTGGAATAGTGCCCGTTTTCACCAAAAGACACGACAAAAATCTATGAACCATGAACACTGCATGGGATATTCAGGAGGGTCTCATCCGAGGACAGGGAGTGACTAGCCATGGGCTGATTGCTGCTCCCACCCACCCACCTGGCACACTTTGAAAGCAGGACCAGGGAGGGCATAACTGTTTCCGGGTAACATAACTGTGCCTCGTGAATAAACATCAAGACCATTTATAGAAATACAAAAATATCCAGTAACCAAAAAGATAAAATTTATAATGTCCAGGAATCAATAAAAGATTACCAAGCACTTAAAGCAGCAGAAAATATGAGACATAATGAAGAAAAATAGTACCCAATCAAAAGCAACCAGATACTACACAGATGTCAGAACTAGCAGACAAAAACATTTTCTCAAATTGTGCTCAGTTTTCTCAAATATGTTAAAAAATGTTGTAAGGACTTAGAAGACATATGGGAAACTCGAGTTGAACTTCAAACGATGAACACTCTATGGTGGAAAAAAATCAGTGAATGAGATTAATTTCAGTTTAGACACTGCAAAAGAAAATAGTTGCAAACTCAAAGGCATTGCGAAAGAAACTAAATAAAATGAAAGAAAGAAAAGAGAATTTAAAATGAGCAGAGTATCAGTGCTCTGTGGGATAATTTGAAATGGATCAATGTGCATGCATCTGGACTCTCTGAGAATGGGAAGTAGAAATGGGTGGTAGAAAAAGATGATTGAAGAAATAATGGCTAAAAATTCTCAAATATGAGGAATATCACCAACCAACAGATCCAAGAAACTCAACAAATTCCAAGCACATGAGACACACAAAAAAACAAACAAAACCTACACACATGGTACATTCTAATCAAAATACTCAAATCTACCAAAAAAAATCTTATAATCAGACAAAGAAATAAACACCTTATGTACAGAGGAGCAAACATGGGGATGTCCATGATTTTTACACAATGGAATGAAGAGTACTAGGAACCATAATTACATGAGCAGTTTTCCTTCTTATTATTTCAATCCCTTACAAAGCAGGTTAATTGTTTATATAAAATAATAACAATGTACCCTGGTATTTATAATATAAAAGTAAACCTGAAATGTCTGACAACAATACTATAATATTTGAGAGATGAGGAAATAAAAGTTTATGAATATAATATTTTTAATGAAGTGGCATTAATATCACTTAAAGTGGGACTGTGATAAAAGAGTTATAGCTAATTAGTCAAAATAAAGATAAAATATTTAAATCATTAAAAATAGTCAATTATTTCAAATGAAGTCAGAAAGAAAAGATAAAAGAGACAAAGAACAGATGGGACAATTAGAAAAGAAATTGCAAGACAATAGCTGTAAACTTAACCATATCAAAACTTGCATTAAATATAAATGATCTAAGCACCCAAATTAAGAGGCAGAAATTGTCATGTTAAAAAAAATAGAGATGAACTATATTTAAATATAAAGAAACAAAATAGGCTAAAAAGAAAATGTTGGAAAAGGATTTGTCATGATACCACTAATCAAAATAAAACTGCAATAACTATATTAATATAAAAGTACATATCAGCAAAAATAATATTACCACAATAGATAAAGTGATCACACAAATTTAAGAGAGTCACTTTATCAAAAGGATGTAAGAATTTTGAAGTTTTGAACCTAATAACAGAGTCGATATATATGAAACAAAATCTAAGAGAACTATAGGGGAAAATATTCAAATCAATAATTCTATTCAAATATTTTAATACTCCCTCTCAATAATTGGCAGAACAGGCAGACAATAAATCAGTAAGGATGCAGAATATTTATACAATATTCTCAGTCAACTTTAGGAGACATTTCTAAAACATCCTACTCAACTACAGGTGAATAGATATTTTTCTCAAAAGCACAGGAAACATTTACCAAAATAGAGCACATTTTGGGTCATAACACATCTCAATAAACATAAAATAATTCAATTCATAAAAAATATTTTCTACTACAATGGAATCAATTAGAAATCAATACTAGAAACATCTCTAGAAAATCCTAAATATTTGGAAATGAATAACCTTCTAAAGAACCCATGTATCAAAGAAGAAATCAAAAATTAAGAAATTAAAAATATTTTTGGTCTAAAAAAATCAGCAAATTCAAACTTTTGGGAGGCAGCTAACGTAGGGCATAGTAGAAGGAGGGGTGAGATTTATAGCAATAAATGTCTACATTAGAAAAATATTTATATCAATAACTTCAGCTTTCTCATTAAGAAACTAAGGAAAGAAGAACCAATATGCAGCGTAAAAAGGAAATAATAGAGAACAGAAAAGATAAAAATGAAATAAATATCAGAAAATAATACGGAAAATCAATGCAATCAAATGCTTTTTCTCTGAGAAGATTCATATAATTGGCATAGACAAAATTTACCAATATAATGCATGAGAGAGAAGACTTTACTATACATTCTCCCTAGAGTATTCTTGCATCTCAAAAAATGGCTGAAAAGAATTTTGAGATAGAAGAAAAACTTAAAAAGTAAATAATATTATTTGCTATCAAAATTTATTATAAAGCTATAGTAATCAAGGTAGTGTGGTATGGACATAAAAATAGATCAGTGAAACAAAGTATAGACCAAAAATAGATCCACACTTAGGACAACTGAGCTTTCACAAAGGTGGAAAGGCAAATCCATGAAATGGTAATGCAAATGGTAATCTTTTCAACAAATAGTGCTGGAACAAATAGGTGGTCATGTGCAAAAAACCAATAATACAACAAAAATAAAAAAGAAAATCCCTACATCAATACCTGGCAGCATATCAAAAAATAAATTCACAATGGATTACAGACCTAAATGTTAGCTTAAAACTATCAAACTTCTAAATGATATCTTTTTCAATTTCATAAATACTGTTTCTTAGAAAGCTTTTTTACAACAATGCCTTTTGGCTTTTTTCTAAGTATAACCTCTCTTCCTGTAAACACACAAGTCTATCATTACATTTCAACCTATAACTCAGTAGTATATCCGAAATAAGAACACACTTTCCTTGTGAAAATAATATTAGATGTGCTTCAAAGTCCAACTTGCAATACATAACACACAGAATCTCACCTCCTTTGGACACTTAATGTAATTACCTTCCACTATCTTAAAAATTATGTTCCCTGATTTGGCTATAACTTAAAACATTTGGGGTGCTCAACAGTTATTATAGGTTTCCATCCATGACACTATTATACAGTCTACTTCAGTCCACTTGCATAATGTAGCTTAATGACCCTCATGAGGTGCTATAAATATGCTAAATTCTAACTATCAAGTAAAGAGACTTTTCTTCATTTATCTATCTTTATATCTTTCAAAGCGCATTTTTTCATATTTGTAGAATTTCAGGATTTCTAGTATAAATTTGTATGCACACTGCTTTTTTTTCATTCATGATTGCTAAACTTTGTGTGTGCCTTATATTTCCATAATCAAATCTACTTATCAATTATAATCTCTCTTTCTTCCAAACATACTTTAGATCACTAATGGAAGAGTCCATCCTCATACATAGATTACACAATACCTTCCTTAGGACCAGAAACTTTTTTTTTTCTGGCAAATAATAGATACTCACCCTGCATGCTCCATATTCTGATCAAACAAGAAAACACTCAACAAGGCAGCACACGCTCATGGGCCAGAATGGGTTAAATAAACACAGCCATGTTCACAAAACACTGCTCATGGAGGTAGTTATTGGGGAGATGTCATCATCCCCACTGATGCCCCTTGAGATGGTATCTGCACAAGAAACGAGAACTGGATCCATCTGGTCAACATAGAATCATTTTTGCATTTCATCATTTTGACTTTTATATAAGTAATAACTTCGGAGAAATATCACAAACTCACATGCAATTTGAGCTATACAACTCCCACTGCTTAGCTTGCCAGTACAGTAATGTGTGAAACTTCCACTCACTTGAATACATTCCCCCATTTACTATACTATTATATAAAAACAACTAAAAGTAAGCTTCAGGAGAGGATTTCTTTTAATGAATGCCCTGCTAATAATTTAATAAATTCATATACAAAGTATACCTTAAGATAAACTATTAAGCACATCAGGATACAGTGTACCAGGACGAATGCCATTTGAAAAGTTCAAGGTGCCATTCCTTCCCCAACTGTGCATTCATTCCTGAAATTTAGGTGGCAGTGGCAGTTTATTTTGCCTGTAGTTAAAGCCTGTCCGACACCAGCATTATCAACATTTTCTGGAGCTATATTTTTAAGAAAATAATTATTGATCAAAACAATAATATAGAACTATATATCTAATATGGTGCATTCAAGATCACAGACTATATTTTTCTAGTAAATATTTTTAGATAATCTTCACATGCATGCAGAATTGAATAAGCAGTTTATCTTTCGCTTCTCAAGGGCCTTTGCTTCACTGACTGCCTTCCCCCAACCTGTGCTGGCATTTTCTTTATCAACTTCTAGCACTAAACCCTCAATAGGAGAAGACTGCAACCTTCCTAGCATAGGTTTTCCCACTGGGGTAACTCAATGAATCACTTTGCATGAGTAAATAGAAACAAAATACCTAAGCTGGAACTTTCAGCAGGTGCCTCATCATCTCTTGCCTCTTAGAAAGGTCCCCTACCAGCTACCTCTCTGCTGTCATTTTCCAAATCCCCACCCACCCTCTCTGCTTTTTATGCTAGTTCTGAGCAAACATCTCAAAACTGCAACTCTTACTGTATTCCTCTGTACTTAAAGTGCACCCATATCTTTCTGTTACCCCACGGATAAGGCTCCAGATCCTTAAGTCCGCTCCACTTCTGCCCGACTGAGGCCATGCGCTCACCTCCTCACACCTCCCTCCCTTCCTGCTGTGTCCCGTCCTGACGCTCTTATTTCTGCCCGTGGAATCCGCCAGACTCTCCACCCCCTCACACGACCATCGCGACTGGAAACGCCTTTCTTTCTTCCACCGCGCTACTTACTTTGTGATTCTTTGGCGTCTCCTCTTTTGTGTCTCGCTTAGAAACTGGCCCCCCAGGCGTTCTGTTCCGCACTGTCCTCGTGGTAGAGTGATGGCTCCAGCGTCCAGGTCCCTGCGTCGGGCCCATGGGCCTGCGGTCTCTTCTGTGGCAAACGGGAATCAGGGTTGCAGATGGGATTCAAGTTGCTGATCGGCTGAAGTTAGAATAGGGAGATAATTCCACCTGAGCCAAGAGGAGGGGCCGACGTGACCACGAGGTCCGAAGCTCCAGGAGAGGGGTCCGAGCGTGATGGGGGAGGCCGCTGCTCATGGTGCCGGAGGTGGAGGAAAGGCCAGGGGCCAGGGCGTAGGAGAGGTCTGTGGACCCTGAGAAAGCCAAGAAATAGATTCCCTTCTGGAGCCTCGGGAAAGGAACAAGGCCCTGCTGACACCTGGATTCTGGTTCACCGACCCCGTGTCAGACTTGGGACCTACAGAACTGCAGAAGATGTGCACGTTGAGTCCCACTGCCCAACTCGTGGCACGTTGTCCCAGAGGCGAAGGCAGTCTAACACGAGGGGCCTCGAGCTCATCCTCAGTGGGGGCACACACTTCACTCACCATGGATTCTTCTGTGGCTTGTCGCTCTGCTGCGTTAGACGTGCAGAGACGTCACCTGTCCCTTTTCCTGCTGTGTGCCCAATACACGGTCCACAGTGCATGGCCACATCTATCTGTAGAATAACACTTGGATCTTTATAATGTCTTATTTGTTAAATAATTTACCTTCATTTATCGAAAAGGTGAGAGCATTGTGGCCTAGGGTAGAGCGTGGAAGTATTAAAATGAGAAGACACAACCCCATCAAGAAATGGGCAATGGAAATGAACAGAAACTTCTCCAAAGAAGACAGAATAATGGCCTGCAAACATATAAAAAAAAAATGTTCAACATCTCTAATCATTAGAGAAATGCAAATCAAAACCACAATGAGATACCACCTAACCCCAGTGAGAATGGCCTATATCAAGAAATCCCAAAACAACAAATGCTGGCGAGGATATGGAGAGACAGGAACACTCCTACACTGCTGGTAGGACTGCAAATTAGTGCAACCTTTGTGGAGAAGAATTTGGAGATACCTCAAACAACTAGAAATAGAAATACCATTCGACCCAGCAAATAGCATTGTTGGGCATCTATCCAAAAGAACATAAGTCACTCTATTATAAAGACATCTGCACTCGAATGTTTATAGCAGCACAATTCACTATTGCACAGACATGGAAACTACCCAAGTGCCCGTCAATTCATGAATGGATAAC
Source organism: Mirza zaza (assembly GCA_008750895.1). Lineage (NCBI taxonomy): Eukaryota > Metazoa > Chordata > Mammalia > Primates > Cheirogaleidae > Mirza > Mirza zaza. The sequence goes on from VSMD01085146.1 coordinate 11,336, forward strand.
TAAAATGTGGTATATACTCTCAGTGGAATATTACTCAATCCTAAGAAACGATAGTGAACTAGCACCGTTTATGCTATCTTGGATTAAGCTTAAGCCTGTAATACAAAGCGAGACAACACAAGACCTGGAAAATGGGCTACACATCTACTTGCCATCAAATTGGTACTGACAGACTAAAACTATGGTGCTCAAAAAATTGTAGTGTTCAACAGGGATCTGGAGAGGGAGACCCACATCTTAAGGATGTGATGAGCATTGTAGGGGGAAAGGATTACCTCTATCCCTTTTTAGGGAGAGGCAAAGAAACACACTGTAACCAAAATATCTTTAAAAAAAAATTGGTTAATGGGAGGTGAAGAGGTGGAAGGAGGGAGAAGGGGAAGGGTACGCACTTTCAGGGTGGATGCAGGGGGCACCACTTGAAAACTGGACACGCTTGGAGCTCTGGCAGAGCCGGGTGGGGAGGGGGGCAGGGGCAAGATATGTAACCCTAACAATATTTGTACCCACAGAATTTGAGATAAATAAATAAATAAATAAAGTAAAATGAGAAGACACTAGCTCAAAGGGAGGGGAGGGGCGTTCTTGGTTGGCGTCTGCCATTGCCTGGGATTTGGTGCTGGGTCCACACTTCAAGCCACTTGACTGCCCCTGAGGACAGATAGGCTCCTGTACCAATTAATACTCCAGGGCGGGCAGCAGGGCGGGGCTGCCATGGCCTTGAGGAGTGGATCACGAAGCAGGACAACCGTGGTAGAACAATGGCATGGTCCAGAACCAGCAGAGGACTCTTCGCACAGGACAGTCACGAGGCAGGACGTTGGGAGTGAGGCGGGGTGGTACCCCATCAAATACCCTCGGGGGAGAACGGGCGGCCAGTGCCCCGTGAGCCCCTGGACTGCAGGTGTCAGGCTGAGCCCGGCCGGGCATACATCAGTCCTCCCGCCGAGACGGCGCTACATGGTGGTGTCTATATGTTTCCATTACGTTGACTTCAGATTTCTTTAGGCAAATAACTATGAAAAAGTCATCTGACAATTCCAAAAAGAAAAATGTGCGAAGCAACGCTGGAGTGGCACCCGAGAGAGTTATCGTCGCGCCGCCTCCGATCTCGGAAGCGCAGACAGCTCGGGGCTGGCAGGAAGCGCATTCCAGACAGGTAGGCCGGTTCCAGTATGGGAATTAAAAGGGCACCCGCTAAATCTGTCAGCAGGCACTTTCAAGATGTAGCACCAAAGAATTATATCAGAAAGGTCACTCGGAGAAATACGAGTGTCACAAAGTTAAGTACATCAAGGGAAGATCAGATAATAGGAAATATTCTTTCTCAAAGCTGAAATGATAGATTGCAAAAGTAGTAAAGTGAAGCTCCTGGCAGATATAAAGGGAAATCAAGACGAAGGGAAAAATAAAATAGAAAGGTAATACAATAGAAGGGAGCTGCAGAAATCATAAAAGGAATGCTCGGAAACAACAGTGAAACTTATTGAATAAAGTGAAATTTATTCAGAACATTCAGATGGCAAGATTCAGAAAAATAACCCATGGATTGGCATGCTAGCTGATTGCAAGATGCTGTGAAGAATGCATTTTTTAAAAATTGTCATATGTTCTCATAGAACACTGCATGAATAATTTAACAGGAATGCCACGATTTATGAAAAGAGTATTATCAGTGAAATGTTAATGCCAGCCTCAAGAATTTGTTTTTTAGATGATGGTTTGGTGCTAACCAACATAATTACTTCTATTTGTCACCCCCATGCCAAGAATGGAACAGGGAAATTTAAGGAGAACTTTAGAATGTGTGATGCATCAATGATTTATCGTCTCAGTTACTGAAAACCTGTATTATGTGCTAATTGAACTGTTTTGCAGCACCCCCTAATTGGCTAGGTTCGGGCTTTTCCTTCTACACTTTTGTGTGGCCTCGCTAACGAGATTTCCTCTTCCCCCCACCCCCCCCTTTTTTTTTTGTTTGTTCGTTTTCTTGTTTTTGTTTTCTTCCTGCACATCCTGTTGGAGGGAACAGCTTTGCCACTGGGCAAAGCACTATCAGCATCAGACTTTCTTGGAGGAAGAAAATGAAAGCGATTCAGCAGCCACTATAGGTGACACGCCCTTTAGCCATCTGTGGGGAGTGGGGGCAGATCTGTGATGGGTACTGGCTGGATACAGTCCTGTGGATAGTCACAGAAGGCACTGGCCAGTTGTGGAGGGAGCACACTGCGTTCCATCTTCATTTTCTACACTAACAACACTGGCACATACATAGGCAGTTATTCATCCCCTAGCCTGGAAAACTGCTCCAAATCATCAGAGCAGAAATGCAAGTTCTTTATTGCTAGACCACGAGGAGAAGGTTGGAATCAGATGTTAGACTGCAGCGTCAAAGATCTTATCTTTGCAACCCTTTGAGCATTAGTCCCTGGTGCCTGAGCTTGTGCATGTGACATTTGGCTACTTGACTCATTCTTTTGCAACCTTTTGCCCCAAGCTAATCTGTGCTTTCTCCACTGATGCAAAGTAATTCAATTTATGGAATGTTATGCAAGCACTCATTGAACTTTATGGGACTCTTAAAAATCAGCCACTGTACTTATAAAGGAAACTAAAGCAATGGAGAGAATTGCTTATAATACTGAGTTGCTGACACGGTACTTTCAAATATTGATAAGTAGATAAGCTTTATACTTCTACCGCCTCGTATTATGGGCCATTTTCCTAGGACAAAACCAATTCTTTTTGTCTCCCAAAAAGAATTTTAAAGAATTATAAAAGATTGTTAAAGAGAGACACAGACCTTTCAGGTTCCACTGAAACTCATGCCCTAAAATTAATGGATAGCACCGTGTTTCCTCCCAACTACCCTCTACTGTGTTCCAAAGAGGTTATTTGCACATGGAATTCATAGTGCTTTGAAAATAAATGTCTTGCAAATTTAATTAATAATGCTTGAACCATGTACTCCTTCATCTGCCAAAAAAAAGAAAATGGAATAGCTATAATGCAATTATATATACAAATACTAATGAATAAATTAAATATATAAGTTCCAATAAAATTCATAACTTATTGTGGCTTAAAATTTGTGCATTGAGAACCGGTAAAGTGCGACATTTATGATTACGGTGCATCTTTTGGAGGTTAGGTTACGGCGATTTCTCGGGCATTGTATGTGCCACCACAGAACAGATCAATCTGCTTTTCCCTTAAAGAGGAAACGCAGAATTTCAGCAGGTAAAGAAACATTGAGAAATATTTTATGTGTCTTGTAACGTTTGCAAAAGTACAAAATAATTCCACACGGTTTTTATTACAGACGTAGCCTGTGTTAGAAAAGACAACAGAAATCCTTTCCCTAACGTGTAAATCATATATCCATAATGTTAGGGATTATTGCCTTTCCTCTTCCTCTTCTTCTTCGTTGAAATAAGCCCCTGTGGAAGACAGAGGCTCCATCGCTTTACTCTGTGAAGTGACTCGCTATTTCACCTCTCCACACAGAGGAAACAAAAAAGTACTAAACAGACTACATCATTTCCACAGTGATAAGACACGGAATCCCCTTATATGGTACCCTTCTTTCCATTCAGTGTGTAGGGGCCAACGTCTGTTAGATTGAGGTCCGTGCATGGAGCGAGCAGGGTGTACTCATGGTGTACCCGGTCCGACCCACCCTGGCCAGGTGTCTTCCTGTCAGTCTCCCCCACCCAAAGACATCACAAGCACCAACAAGGGTCATTTGCTATGTGCCAAAGCGATCGTTGTGGTCATGACTGCCCAAAGACCCATGGGGCCTGCCCCGCCAGGTCCCCACCCTGCCAACCTCCCTGGCACCAGTGGCCACCCCCGAGGCCACCTCCCGTCATCACGGGGATCCCAGCCCCCACTGGCAGCCACTCCCCACTCCCGCCTCTCAAAGCGTCCTCTGGGCCAAGGACCCTGGGCTCCACTTCTCCGCATCGCCCGGTTCCTCTGGCTCTACCAACATGGCCCGGTTCCAGGAGACACTGCCAGGCGGCCCTCCGGGAAGCGGCTGTTTTCACTCTAGCGTGCCACGTGGAACTGTGAGGGAGAATTTTCCCACTCCCTTCCTAACAGTAGCATAACTGCATACAACTAAAGAGTGACCTTTGACTCGATTTCAATCTCGTGCATAGCTGCAAAATAGCATGGCTTTGCAACTATAGAGTAACACGTGACTAGACCTTGAGCTTGTGCAAACTTTGTAACCATTTGCTTCTGTAACATATAAAAGCCACCATATTTTAACCCCATTTTGCTCAGAATTTGGAGGCGAGACCCGGGAACAGCCTGGCTAGAACAACGGCAGAAGAAGGAGAATTTGCATTTTTCTTTTCTGCCTCACTACTTGTGCTAGAACATCTCCTCTCATCTTCCGCTGCCCTCAGCTGGCGCTCACACCATGCCCTGTCCTGGCTCTCCAGCCTGCGGAGTCTGACGAGTGCGCCAGCCGCTGCCCGGCCTCTAGCTGGCAGGTGGCAGAACGCGGACTTCTCCACCCTCAGCCTCATGAGCCAGGTCCTTGCAGCGTCTCCCGCTCGCTTTCTCTGTGCAGGTACAGGTGTCCTGTAGGTGCATATTGACAGATAGAGGGAGTGGAGGACGTAAAGTAGCATAGATCCAGAGGTAGGAAAATCATCCTCTTGGTTTTGTGTTCCTGGAGAACCCTAACTAAAACACTTACTGTAGATCTGGCCCGATTTTTAGCACTTTAAGTATCTGAACCCCACTTTATCTCCTTCATGACGCCATTGTGCAGATGAGGACCCCGGCACGGGGGGAGAGAGTCCTCTGTTCTCTGCTGCAGCCTGGGGGCTGTTTCTCCCCCAGCCTCTCTGACATCCCAAGTGTGCTGCAGCTAGTGCCACAGACCCTGCAAGGCTGTGGCCTCACGGTGGACACAGGCAGCCCCTGGACACGCCCCTCACCCAGGGGCGGCTTCAGCCTCAGTTTGCCCACCTACCACTGTTACAGCAAACAGGACCGGGAAACAAACAGAGAGCCACACGAGAGTGCTGCAAAACAGGCTTTTATCACGCTGGTGGGCTCAGAGGGGCCTCGCCTCCAAATTCTGAGCAAAAATGGGGTCAAAGCATGGTGGTTTTTATACGTTCTACAGAAGTGAATGGTTACAAAGTCTGCACAAGATTGACAAGTCAAATGTTACTCTAAAATCGCTTGGTCATGCTACCTCGCACTTACTCCATAGTTGCTTAGTCATGCTACTTTGCAGTTATGCTGCTTATTAGGAAGAGAATGGAAAAGTTCTCCCATACACCACCAGTCACCTCAACACTTCGTCAAGCACGTGGAGATTGGGGCTCTCACGACATGTGTCTCACCACCTCCTCCAGCCAAACTATCACCTCCCCTGTGGCCATGCTTCTGGACTGAGTCACTATTGCAAACCAAACCTCAACTAAAATTTCAAATACAAGGATGTCACTTTTGCTCAACACCTTCTATCTTTTTTAAGCCATGCTTTCACTCAACTAGCACTTCCAGTCTACTGGTCCTCTGACTGAGAAGAAAAATATTCTCATTTTAAAAATCTAATTTAAAAATGACTTGCATTCTCATGATTTAAAAATGAATAAAAATTAACCGACCCTGTGCAAATGCCTCCCTCTCATACCCTTCTGCTGTCTGGTATGTTCTCTCCTAAACCCCCTGTGTTCCTCTCGGTTCAACAGTGAGTTTAATTTCTTGAGTAAACTTCCAAAGTTTCTCTCTGCACATTCTAGTAAATGCAAACAAATGTTCTTAAAATCTACATTTTTATTCAAAAAGTAGAATACAATGTGCACTATTCTTCAGCCTCCTTTTTTTTTGTTTTAGCAATAAAACCTTAAGATATTTCTATGTAAGTATATAAAGAGCTTTGTCAGTCTCTTTTTTTCTTACCGTATTAGGCACTTTTAAGTATACAGTTCAGTAGTGCTAAATATATTCACACTACTGTGCAGTAGATCTCTAGGAGTTTTTTCATCTTGGAAAACTAGAACTCTATACTCATTAAACACTCTAGTACCCCGCTCCCTCCGGCTCCTGGCAACTACCATTTTGCTTTCGTCAATGAGCTTGACTATTTTAGGATACATCATGAAAGTGGAGTCATGAAGAATTTGTTCTTTTGTGACTGGTGTGTTTTACTCAGAATACTGTCCCCCTAGTTCATCCCTTTTGTAACATGTGACAGGGTTCCTTTCTTTGTGAAGGCTGAATAATATTCCATTGTGTACCTGTATCACATTTTCTTTATCCATTTAATAATAGACATTTGGATGGCTTCACTTCCTGGCTATTGTGAATGATGCTACAATGAACATGCACATGCAAATATCTCTTCAAGACCCTGCTTTCAATTTTTTTGGCTACATACCCAGAAGTGGGATTGTTGGAGCATATGAGAATTCTACATTTCATTCAATGAGAAATCTTCATACTCTTTTCCATAGAGACTGCACCATATTACATGCTCACAAACAGTGGACAAAGTTCCAATTTCTACAAATCTTTGTCAACACTTGTTATTTTCTGTTTTTTGTTTGTTTCTTTCCTGACAGTGGCCATCCTAATTGGAGCAAGGTGTTACTTTTTATGGTTTTGATTTGCATTTCTCTAATGATTAATGATGTTGAGATCTTTCCATATGCTTGCTGGCATATTATATATCTGTGGAGAGATGGTTATTCAACTGCTTTACCCATTTTTTAATCAGGTTGTCATTTTGTTGTTGATTTTAAGGTGTGTTTTTATATATTCCGACTTTACTCCTTATCAGATACACAATTTTCAAATATTTGCGTTTGTCTTTTCACTCAATCGTTTGTTTTCTTTAATGCTTGGAAGGTTTTAAGTTTGATGTGGTTCCATTTGTCTATTTTTCCTTTTATTGTCTGTGCTTTTGGTGTTACAGCCAAGAAATCATTGTGAAAGCCAGTGTCATGAAGCATGTATCCTATGTTTTCTCCTAAGATGTTTATAGTTTTAGGTCTTATATTTAGTTTTTAATTCATTTTGAATTAATTTTTGTATATGCTGTAAGTGTCCAACTTCATTCTTTTGCATGTGGATATCCAGTTTTCTCAATGCCATTTGTTGAAGAAAATGTTTTTGTTTTTCCCATCATGTGCTCTTGGTGCCCCTGTCAAAGATCATTTAACCATATACAAAAGGGTTTATTCCTGGGCTCCCTATTGCATTGCACTGTTCTACATGTCTGTCTTTAAGCCAGGCCCACACTGTTTTGGTTACTGAAGGCTTGCGATATATTTAAAATCAGGAAGTGTGTGGCCCGTAGTTTTTGTTCTTCGTTTTCAAGATTATTTTGGCTATCCAGGGTCATTTGAGGTTCCATATGAATTTTAGAAATTTTTTTCTATTTCTGGGGAAAAATATGGCCATTACAATTTTGATAAGGAGTGCATTGACTTGCCAGATTGCTTTAGGCAATATCAGCATTTAACAATATTAAGTTTTCCCATTCATGAACACAAGATGTTCGTTTATTTATTTGTGTTCTCTTTTTTATCTGTATAAACAGTATCCTGTTTAATGCAATACTGATTTATGTAATCAGTGATTTATTTAATCCATATTTAATGGATGAATATGTGGATTGGTTCAATTTTGCTATTAGAAATGATGCTGTGGTAAATAACCGCATACATGGTTTTCTAGCTATGCAAAGTAGTGTCCAGTATAAATTCCAAGAAGTGAAATTGCTGAGTCAAACTCCATAGCCTTTCGCAATTTTGATAGATAATGCCAAATTGCTCCGCCTGGATGTTGCAATAAGCCACATAGATAAGAATGTTTCCTTCTGAAATGCTTTAACAAAAGAATATGCACTTGAACTTGCAGATTTTTGCAATATGACAGGCAGATAGGTATCTCAGAGTAATTTTAATGGACATTTTTCTTAGTAAGGGATATCTATTCTTATGTTTATGGTTTTTTTTTTTTTTTCTGTGAAATCTGTCTATTTTGGCCATTTCTGTACTGGTTGTTGTTTTTTCTTACCAACTTGAGGAACTCTATGTACTCGGGAGAAGAGCACTTGGCTTGTGCTGTGTGTTGCAAGTAGTTTTTCTGGTTTGACTTTTACCTCTTGACTTCATTTACTATGCTTCCCCGCAGCCCTTTAGTCTTTGTTAGTTAACACAGAAGATTTTGGCTTTTGCAGTCAAATTTAGCAACTTTTTAAAATGGCTTCTCAATTTTAGTCAGTTAGGCTTTCTTTTCTCCAAGGTTATAAAGACTTTGGCCATGTCTACCAGTTCTTTGATGATTTAGCTTTTATAATTAAATCTTTGAACCATTAGTATTGTTCCTGGGGTGTGGTTTGAAGAATGAGTCCAACATTCGTATTTCCATAAGTCAACTTGGTTGTCCCAACACTATTTATTGAAAAGTCCACCTTTATCCTTTTTATTTTAATTGTCACATTAATTATACTCCAAAGTCCCAATGCATTTCGGTGCATTTCCTTTGGTCTATCTCTTGATAGTCAATAACGCATTATTTTAGTAATGACACTTTAATCACATGTTTTAAAATCTGGTAGGACCATGCACCTGCCATTACTTTTCCTCTCAGGGTATTTCTGAATCTTATCTTCCATCTGAGCTTTGGGGTCAACTGGTCCATAATCTCGTTCCACTCAAAATTTTTGTTGGCATATTTTATTGGAATGATTTGAAATTTCTAAATTAAATTACAAAATATCTTTAGTTTTGAGTATTCTTATTCAAGAACTTGGTGCATCTTTTCATGTGATCAGTTCGTTCCATGTTTTTTAATATTTCTAAGTTCACTTCAAGTAAGATGTTTCTTATTTCCTCTTAAATTTATTCCTACTTATCTTATATTTGTAGTTTGTTATTTTAAATGGAGAAATTACCTTCCTTGGAGCTATTTATGCATGATAATTAATTTTCTACATCGCATGATTTCTGAATTGATATGGTTTGCAACAGCATTTTAGCTGATTTTCTAATTTTTTTTCAAAAACTGTGCATCATACAGTGATAAAGTCTTATCTCTTCCAAGTTTTGCATTTCTATTTGTTTTTCTCTTATCTAATTGTATGGTGTGTTGTTAAATGACGTTAATAATAGGGAGAATAATCATAGTCCAATGCTTTCACACACAGATGTGTCAGCAATCTCACTATAAATGGTGTTGCAAAATCCTAAATGAGGAATGAGCAAGGATAATCAGAGAGCACTTTAAAAACATAAGCATTTAATAATCAAGTGGCACTTATTCCAGATGCGAGGATAGTTGATTTTTAGGAAACTGATTGATCTAATCCATAATATTAAAACATTTGAAGGAAAACTATTATGCTAATCTCCACAGATGTCGACAGGCATTTGGGAACATTGAACAATCATTATTTATTTTAGAAAAATTAATAAATCAAGAACAGTTGGCCATTTCTTAATTGATAAAATTTGTCCACCTCTATCCAAAAGCCAGGATTGTACTCTACAGTGAGACACGAGAAGCATCGCAAATTCTGATGTTTTATTGGAGCCCTGTTATAAGGGCAATTTTAGTGAACATTCCAGGATCACATAAACAGAAGTTATCTTCTCTATTTTCAGGATATAGCATTGGTTCTACAAAAGGCAGATTTCCTTTGTTTAATTATACTACTAGGACTTTTATACATTCTTATTAAAACCTGGCCTGTCATGGATGTAGAAGAATGAATTGAAACGGAGAAATTTTCTATTTCACCTTCCAGCTCCCGTAGTTTCTGCTTCATTGATACAGCTATTATGCTATTTCATGCACAGATGTTTGTAACTGATACATCTTATTTGCCAATAGTTTACTTTTATATATATATATTTTTAATTTTGGTTTTGTTTGATGGTCTCACTTAAATTACTGCTTGTTTCGCCTGTATTGATTGTGTTACCTGCCTTTGTTCTCTTTTCCTAGCATTCCTTTGCCTAGTCTTCAGTTTTTCAGTCTTTATAGTTACATTGATTTAAGTGTCTCATTGAATAGCACAAATCTGCAATTTATTTTGTGATTGAATCTTAAAATGTACTTGTTTACATTTATTGAAATAAAAATGCATTTAGTCTTAGTTTTCTATGTTGTATTAATAATATGTAAGTTCTAGGTCCATAGAACTTTTAAAATTCACTATTAAAACTCCTTCATTTGTGTACAGTTTTCTTTGTGCTTTTTCTGGTGAAGTTTTTTTTTTTTTTGATACTTATAAAGGCTTGCAATTTTGTTGTTTTTCTACCAGTTACTTATACAGTTATAGCTTCATATAGTACCTTTCACCCTTTAATCACTTAGGGAGTTTCTATCAGTTCCCGCCCATAAATGATCAAGATGCATGTTTTCTTTGTATTCCCTGTTCTCTATTGCCACCAATTTAGGTCAAATAATATTGTTTTTTTAGCATCGTCATTACTGTGCTAAATATCTTTTATTTTTCTTAATGTTTCACATAAAAGGTATGATAGTCATGTAGTTATATTATTTTTCTTCTTCTTGCAATATTTGCCTGTTGCCTCATTTGCACACTGTGAAAGCATCTCATTATGTTCAGTCACACTGATTAGTCACTATATTCTTACTTCCATGCATTCCAGGTTTACAACTAATTTTGAGAGTTTGGAGTCCATAGTCCTTGCTTGATTGGCTGAAGTTCTTCATCTTGTAGTTTCCCTATTTTTTTTAGGAAAAAAAATCTTCTAATTTTTGTGTTCTAAACACAACAATTTTGTCAGGATAGATATCAATTTTTAGGCCAATTTTGACCAGCCCCTAAAATGTGGCCTTTAAATACATAATTATAAATCTTCTTCATGACAGAAAAAAAATATTTTTCACTTGAACATGTATGCAGGAAGCCGATCCGCCGTGGCAGAAAGCCCTTGGGTTTTGTGATGTCTGGAAAGTCCATTTTTGCTGCAAAGAAAACTTTGTTTTTTTTGTTTTACCTTTTAGTTTTGGAGACTCTAATATGGACATATTGAATCTCCATGTAAATTTAGAATTGGTTTTAACAAAAATGCCTGCAGAGATTTAGGTTAGGATTATTTTGAATCCACAAATCAATTTGAGGAAATTGGCATCTTAACAAAATTAAAACTTCAAATTCATGAACACTATCTTTTTTTCTTTTTTTTAATTTAGTGCTTTCGGATTTTTCTTTTCAAAGTTTATAATTTTATCATACAAATCTTAATCAAATTTTCTTAGATCTGTAACTATTTCAAGTTTATTGGTCTTACTAAACATTTTGCTTTCTTTAAAAAATTCAATATCAAATTGTGTATTGCTACTATATATTATAAAAAAAACAACTGATTTTTATATACTGGCTTTCTATACAGTAACATTGTTCAATGCATAAATTATATCTAGGAATGTTTTTTTGTGGACACTGCGAGTTTTTAAATAGGTAACCCTGGGAGTTTTGAAATAGATAATCGTATAGTCTATGAATAGGGACAATTTTATTTCTTTCAATCTTTTGTATATCTCTTTATTTTTCATTTTGTTGTTTCATTGTACTAGAGAATTCCTCCACCATAATGTTGTGGTAAGCAAAATCATGTCCCTCCAAGAAAATAAAGATGTCCACACCCTAACCCCCAGAATTTGTAAATTTTGTAAATATGTGAATTTTGTAAATATTTGTAAATATGCTGTGTGAGTGGCAAAAGCAACTTTGTAGATGTGGATAGGACTATGGGATCTGAGACAAAAGGATAGTCCTGGATTATCCATGTGGACTAATGTAATCACAGATCCTTAAAATCACAGGAGACCTTTCACATAGGGTAACCATAGGTCAGAAGGAGGGAATAAAGAGACCCAGTGTGTGAAAGGGACTTGGCTCACCAAGCTAGCTGCTAGCTTTGAACAGGAGGAAGGAAGACAGGGCCCAAGGAGTATGGGCAGCCCACAAGGAATGTGAGAACTGCTCCCTGTGCCCACCCAGCAAGAAGATGGGATCCTAGTGGTGCATTTCAATTCTGCCAACAAAATAAATTAGTGGAAAATGGATTCTCCCCCATGACTCCCAGTTTAGCCCTTTGAGACCAACATCAGACTCCTGACCTACAGACAGGTAAAATAATAAATACAGGTTGTTTTAATCCACTGAGTTTGTGGTTATTTGTTACAACAGAAACAGAAAGCTAATACAGAGATGAGAATATTAATAGGAATGGTGAGATAGAACCTCTTTGCTGTGTTCCAATCTTAGGGGAAAAGCAGTCCAGTATGATATTGGCTGTCGGTTCTTTTTAGATGACCTTTATTGGGTTAAGTTAGCTCTCCTTTTAAGCTAGTTAGCTGAGTTTTTATCAGGATGTCTGTTGGCTTTTTCTAAGGTTGTTTCCTGCATCCATGGCAATATGAAATGGTTCTGCTCCTCTAGCATGTCCATATGGTGACTTACATGGATTAAATGACAAGTGTTGAACCAGCCTTGCATCCTGCAATCATGATTTATCTTTTTAATATATTATTTTATTTAATTTGCTTTTATTTTCTTAAATATTTTGTGACTGTGTTCATGAGGGTTGTTAGTCTATATTTTTCTTTTCTTTTATACTGTGTGCAGTTTGGGTATTAGTATAATATTGGATTCATAAAATTAGTTGGGAAGTTTTCACCATGTTATATTTTCTGGAAGAGGTTATATGGAATGGATATTCCATCAAATATTTGATGGAATTAACCAGGAAAGACAGCTGGGTCCAGAGTCTTATTTGTAAGAATATTTTAAACTGAAATACTAATTTCTCAAATGGAATCATACTCTTCAGGTAATTTATTTCTTCTTGAATGAGATTTGGTAGTTTCAACAAATATATGCCATTACGTTTTTGCATATCTTCATTAATATTTCCTTATTATCCTTTAATATCTACAGAATGTCTAGTTATGTCACTTATCTTATTTATAATATTAGTAATTTATGTCTTCTCTCTCTCTCTCTTTACCTGATCAGTCTGGCTAAAGTTAATAAACTTCATTAATTTTTAAGGAGTAATTTGCTTTAATTTCATTGATTTCTTTTGCTTTTATTGACTGTTTTCAATTCTATTGATTTCTCCTATTACACTTATTATTTTCTTCTTTTTCTTAATTTAGGCTTAATTTTTTTCTTTCTAATTTCTTAATGTGAAAGTTTGAGCAATTGACTTGAGATCTTTCTTGTTTTTAGATCTTTAATGCTATGCATTTCCCTCAAAACACTGCTTTATCTACATCCTACATATTTTTACATAAATGCTTTTATTGTAATTCATTTAAAAAAGGTTTTCAACTTCCCACGGGATTATCTCTTTGACACATAGGTTATTTAGTAGCATGTTGTTTATTTTCCAAATTTCAGGGCATTATACAGATATCTGATATTGATTTCTAGTTTAATTTATTATAATCAGAGAATATACTGTGCACAATTACAGTTATTTAAAATTTTTGGAGGTTGAATAGTTATCTTTTCTGGTGGCTATATAGTTTTCTCAATGGTATTTGATAATCTATTTTTCCACAAATTAAAAATGGCATTGTTATCACATACATTAATCTCATATATTGTTGAACCATGTAAATAAATAAAAAATTGCAATGTTTAACCAAGTGCTACAGAAAACATATTTAATTTTCATCTTTGCTTTTGCATGTGAGCTATATTCCCCAAAACAAATCCATTATAGCTAGAAAACCATGAGAAATTCTACAGACAAATTTATTTTTCCATATCCATTTGAATCAAGGTGAAGAATTTTTCAGAGATTTAGTCACATCCTTCTAAATGTATGTGTGTGTGTGTATATATATATATATATATTTGTCAAGCTCTCTTGGTTAATATACTTTTAGATATTCACGGTTCTTTTATGCGATATGAATTCAAAACTTTTACATAATTAAGGGAGGATATTGTTTTTGATCTTGGCCTGACATGCAGGATTATGAATGTCAGGATCAGGAAGATACTGTTGATTTAAGATTTCACATGTTCCTGTGGCTTGTGCTCCGCTCAGAAAGAATGTTCAAGTAATACTTAAGATCCAAGGACAAAGGTGAATATTTTTTTTCAAAAATTTCTAATCATTTATTTTTTAAAGTGCTTGACAAGGGTAGTCAGTGATGCACAGAAAGCACAAGAACCCCTCTACCTGCCCTGGGGGGACAGCACAACGAGGCAGGTGAGCAGAGCAGAGAGAAGGTGACACGGGGAGGAAGCCACTGCATATCTGCATCTGTATCTGCATCTATCTACCCACACACAAAGGCTACAAAGCAACCTCTGAAATGAATTCTCACCGTGAGAGACTGAGAAAAAAGAATGAGCAAAAGCTTCCCAGAGAAAGTGCTTTCAAATGCTTCGTAGCTCAGGGGGCCTCCGAGAATCCACCTTAAGAGAGAAATCCAAGCTCCTGACAGAACGCAGACAGAGACGGTGAGCTAGAAATCGGCTTGCTGGAGACTGGACTGCTCCTTCTAGAGAGCAGGTGCGCGAAAGGAAGAACGCTTGGCACAGCGGGGAGTGCCCCTCGAATAACCGCCTTATTTTTATTAGAGGACACATTTAAGGAAGTGGATAAATAGCAAATGAACCAAAACAGGGCATAGATTTGTGGAAGCCTTTTATTGGTAAAAGATCTCCAGTGATGAATAGGCCCTTCAGGTTGTTCTCTGGAAGACTGCGTTCTATTTATTTTGTAAGAGTATTCCCTACAGCTTATTCCGTCATGCACATACATGTTGAATATGAAAATGCATGTACATAGACTCATATGCATGATTTTTTTTTTTTTAAATTCAGGAAAGCATCTTAGCCCCTAGATGACATTTCATATTATCTGCTCATTGACAATCTGGATCCTGTATTTATGGAAGAAATATTTTCTTCACATACCTCAAGGCGTGACTATCTCGCATCTTTGCAAACTGCCCAGGGCAGAGTACTCTGGCGCTATCTGTTAATACCAGAAGGTTCTGCATTACATATTTTATGTTAAGATGCAAAACAGTGTCACCTAGGGGCCTCAGATCTTTGAGGAAAAACGGTATTTTTGTAATGAGTGTGTCCTTTTCCTTCATCAAGTCACTTTTCCGAGCACGGAAAGATGTTAATTTTTTGACCCTTCTTCCATAGTCATATTAAGAGGAATTTTCCATAAAGGATTTATTGGATGTAGTTAAAGTGAAATACACGCATGAATTAAATGCTAATAGAATGGAAAGCCCTAGCTCTGAGTTTCTTTATAATTAATACCTAAATACATTTCAGGTAGCATGAGTCCATTTCATGTATTATTTTGACTTCAGAAGTGCTAGGGACTGGCCTCTTGATTGGGTTTAACTATTCTTAGAGTCCTCCTCCCGGAGACAGGAGGAGGGAAGAAATCGCGCTCT
Organism: Mirza zaza; assembly: GCA_008750895.1. NCBI lineage: Eukaryota > Metazoa > Chordata > Mammalia > Primates > Cheirogaleidae > Mirza > Mirza zaza. The sequence goes on from VSMD01085146.1 coordinate 26,789, forward strand.
GCTGTTTTTATACAAAGCAGGCATCTACCAGCCACCGGGTAGTCACAATTCTGCCATGTTAGTCTAAATATAATATCACTGGTGCAAAAAAAAAAAAATTGTATTATTGGGTAGGGGGACCGTGAGGAAGCCACAAATGACAGTTATTTCCGACTGTCAATCTACAGGTTTAATGAGAAACTCTGCCGGGTTTAATGAGTCCGGGGGCTTCGCTCCGGCATCATTTTAAACAGAACTTGCATCTGCAGCTCGGCGGTGTCAGTTTCCAGCCTCCGTTATGGCAGCTGGATGTACCTCTAATGGGAGGAGTTTTCCTCGCGAACTATTAAGCGCAGATAAGCAATCACTACTAATTTACTCAGATTGGAGAGGGCAAGGCAGGTGCGGAGAGAGAGAGAGAGAGAGAGGGAGGAGATCTGTGCAAGACTGAGTTACCGAGACGGGAAAATGTTTAATCAGGACTGGAAATGTCCTGCGTGTGCATTATTAGCACGGGGAGCAAAAACAGTGAGAGAGGAAAACTAGCATTTTATGTCGCAAGTGCAGCGTGGGATCCACGTGGGGTCACAGTGGCCGGGAAGCCAGCGTGCTGCCTGCTGCCCCGGGCAGAGAGCACTCCCGTCCTTCCTACCTGTGAGTGTGTGGCCTGGGCACATGCTCTCGCTCAGATTGTATCTAAAATGCCTCGCCCTCTGCCTGCGCCCACGGCCTGGTGAGCCGGAGGGAGGAAACCGGCCCTGTTTCCCCTTACTTCCTCCCCTGGAATCGGTGGAACTTGTTTTGCTTCAACGTGCTAAGGTAGATCTTGGTTTATCCGTTCCTTCATTATGCGAAGGGAAACCCAGAGTCCCGCCCGCGCGCTGGCATCTGTGGGTTGAACATTACCCGGAGTCAGATGGAAAACAGGAACCAAATGGCTTTCATCTCGATCACGACTTTGAACCATAGAAGAAGACAAAGAAAATGCTATTTCCGGCCTGCGTGGGGTTTACCCCACTCTGAACATCCAGATCAACAAAGGACACTGCCTTTACTACCCACCGTCCCTTCTCCCCATCTCCTTCCCTCCACCCCACCTCGCCATTTCTGGTGCTGTGTGTTTTGTTTTGTTAAGCTGTGAGGAACAGGGGTGTCTCCTCTGTGGTCCCAAGATGTCAGCCTGGCAGATTCGAGGTGAAAGAATTCAGGTTGCGTCTCGTAGTCAGAACAGTGAGGGAAACAACAACTCGGACAAGTTAACGCCAAGTGCTCCGTGGACGGCGCCGATGACCGGACTCGGGTGCAGGCGGCAAAGGGGCCCTCAAGGAGGTAACAGCAAATTCACAAAAGGTCGAAGTCCCCTCCCCTTGCAAAACTTCCTGTGGGACAGCCGTGTCCCCCGTCAGCCCGGCCCGGCTGCAGGCCTGTGACAATGCTGCCACCTGCTGCTGCAGGGCTCCGGAGGCAAGGTGGCTGCTCCGCACCTTCCTTCTCCGAGAGCCGGGGCTGAGGGAGCAGCCTTTGTTCAGGGCGGCTTCAGGGCGTCCAGCTCGGCCTCCTCTCGGCCTGCCCCGGAGCTCGCGGGGGTGTTGGGCTTTGCCCTGTGTGGAGGGTGGTTTCGGAGGACTGCTGCTGACCACAGGTGCACCAGCTCAGGGGAAAACCAGACGTGCATTAGGGGCTGACGGGTGCAGGCTCATGACACACACGGCAGCGCCCCCAAAGGTACGTGCGATGCGGACGCCCCAGGCCTGGTAGGCACCTCCACATCGTGCTGTGCCTCAGCCCCTGGGGCAGCGTATGGACTGCCTCTGCCCTGTCCCTGAGCACTTAAACAAGGTGACAGAAACAAAATGCGGGGGCGTCCAGCATTTCCTTCCCAGCACGAAGTAAGAAAAACTTGAGGGAGTTTTGTTCTTGCTGTCTAGCGAGGAGGCCACGGGGCGGTAAATAACGAGGCGTGGTGTAATTGTGCTGTCTGCCGAGAGGTGTCTGATGGATGAGCTGGTGGCGTGGGTGGAAGCCCCGGCGCACAATTTGCGTGCAACGTGCAGCGTGCTCTTTCACAACCTTCCCTTCAGAGCAAACATTCCTTCGCCCACGGCGTCGCTAGGTTACTGGCCCGCGGTGCCCCGGCTTCCCCGTATGGTCTGCTGCCTCCGAAACGCTGAGATTCGCTATCGACGCAGCCAGATCCTCCTGGCAAACGAGGATCTTCAGTTGTTTTGCCATTTCTTACAATCGTGTTTGGAAACGTGCTTCTCACATAGGTAAATATTTTTTACCACTGTATTTAGAGCCATCGCCATTCCTCGGTTTGCTTCAGGAAACAAAAAAAAAAAATATTCCTTGTAGATCGTGCATGAAAAAAAGAACATTTGGATCATCTTCCCACCTCGCTGTTTTGGAAATGGCCTCGAGAGCACTAAAGGGTGATTTATCTATCTGTCGCCGAGGGCGCAGAGCGGGGAGGGAAGGATGCCCAGTGGCCGGGTGACGAGGGGACAGGCCCGAGTGAAGCAGCATCCTCCGGGGCGGAGAAGGGGAGAGGAGAGCAGTGTGGAAACGTTCGTGCAGGCCGGGAGCTCCTGAGTCCTCTGACCTCTGAAGAAATGGTTTTGAATTCACAGCAAAGTAAATAAAAAATCAGAGTAGATTATTTGTGGTCACTTTTATAATATTAACTAGGAAAAAAGGAATTAAAAAAAAAAAAACACATCATTACCTGAGTAAGTCAGCTGCCCGGAAATCTCCCTGTCACCCGCTTCCAACGCAGACGGGGACGGGACTGTCAGAGCCACCGACCCCCTCCCTGCCCCCGCCAGCTCACCTGCAGCGCCAGGGGAGAAAAACATGTCCTATAAGTCTGGTTTCTGAAAAACATTGCAACCTATGGCATTTTATTTTGGTTTCTGGTAAAGGTGAGTGCTCTGCAATGGACTATTTTTAAGAAATATGTGTTTATGGTGTAAAGAGAACACTTGATAACATATTGGTGGATCTCAAATTCATTATATTTCTTCTAAATCGAAAGTTTAATTATTACCTGAAAGACCTGCTGGCAGGGAAGTGCAGTGATGGATTTTATGCTAGGAGGAGAGCAAGGGACGGTCCCTCATCTTTTCCGCACTCCCGGACTTTGCCTTATGTAACAGTCTGCAGTCCCTGAGTTATAATACAATGTAAGCTTTTTAATCCTTTGTGCTCTGCTGTCTTTAAAAAATGTAAGAGCCCCCAGACACACACACACACACACACACTTTTGCACACTGCTAATCAAAACTTCTACTTATAACACATGTAAAATCTGATATAATTATCATCAAATTCAAGGCATTTCGTTGCAGATCAAATCCCCAGCATTGCTACCATCAGAGGAGACAAGCACTTTCCTGTGTGCTATTGGGAAATTGGTGGCTGGCCATGTCGCCATTAGAAGCAGTGGGTACTTGGCCGGCAGAAGCAAGTTTGCACCTGACTCAGCTCCCAGGAAGGGTCTGCAAAAGACGGCCAAGGCAAAGCTCTTTGGAGGAAAATTGTGATAAATTATAGCAAAGCACTGTAAACTTCCCTCTGCTAAAACACTTGTGCGCGCTTTGCACTGCACTTCCATGAGTAAATAGGGTTTCCCTTTGTTTGCCGATGTCAGCAAATATCAAGCCCCAGGTGATATTTACTTTATTCCCAGGGGTCAGGCTGTCAAACAGTTATCCTCAGTAATAAAGTGCGGAGCCACGTGTATAGAAGGGAAAGCACGCTGGTTGCCCCTTGCAGGCCAGGGAGATTCACTCTGGCCCCAGCACACGGTCTGCTGAGAGTTCCCCTAAATGATGTCCTTTTCTGTTTATTTCTTTCTGCTTTCTCTTAAGTATCACACTTGCTAAGGTTCAGCCCTTCTACTGTTTCCCTGATATTTTTTCCTCCAAGTCCTGCCAACATCCCTGTTTAGATAATTCCCCGAAAGCGGTCCGTAAGACAGGCAAAATGCGATTCGCTACCATCTCTGGCTCTTTTGGTTCTTTCTCATAAATCAATCCTTTTAGCGCCTGTGTCATTTTTGCTTCCCTTCTTTGTGCTTTTTGAGTTCATCGACATCGTGTTGATAATGAAAGGCACCGACTCAGAGCGGGTCTGTTTTGGAGACGGATGCCGCGCGCACACACACACACACACACACTGCAGCAGCCCAATCAACTTAAAGACCTGTCTTGTTTTAAGTCTCAGTGCAGACAGAGGCCCCTACCCTTCAGCCTGATGCCAGAGGGCTTACACATAAACCCTGCTTGACTTGGAAATCAAAGAGAGGTGAGAAGAGTTCAGATTTTCTCATGCTGAGGTATGGGGCCTGCCAAGAGACAAGACTGAACTAATAAGGTCTGGAACTGTGCTTTATCTAGTTAATAGCAGCCTTTGACATCACAGGACAACATGCCGTCTCCTTGTGTTTACGTCCTCAAGAAGTGCCACGGTGAAATCGAACATCAGAGGTTTTAATCTGTGCACAAATGCATCTCATAAAAACGTGCAGTGAAAGTAACAAATTTCACACCTGCTCTCTGCATTACAGGAGGAAGTTAATTGACGATATTGAAACTGTGGTTAATAAGTGTTTTCCGTCTGCATTTGTTTCTGATTTCCCATCTGCATCTGAAGTTAGGAATTGCCCTCCAGCGTTTGCCGTTCTTCCTAAAACCCGGTCCCTCTGCTGAAGGCATCTCTGGACGAGAGAGTCTTCAGAGACTGTCCAGTCGGGTTTGGCTCTTTCCTCTCCTATGTGCACAGCACTTAGGAGAGAGATGGTTTGCATGTAAATTTAACTGATTATTGCAGATAGGCCAGCATCTTGTTAACACTAAGCCGGCGGAACAAGCCTTCTCTCTGATCCAGCACTTCCAAAATGGACAGAGGACTGCAATGGCCTGCAATAGAAGTCAGCTAACTGCATTTGGCCAATGTTTACTCCGTGCCCACCGCGTGGGACACATTGAACTAGAGAGAATAAAAGTTGGTGAGTTGCCATCCCTAAACTAAATAATCTCGCAGCCGGATGGGGGAAGAGGGCACAGCAAGTACACAGTAACAATAGTAGTGGAGACAACGAGATTTTCAAAAATGATTAAGATTATTCTCCAAGAATACTTCAAACACAATGTTAACATTAACTTATTTTTACACATATCATTCGTATTTGTGTTTATTCTCCTTATAGCTGTTCAGCTTCTACTATATCGAAGACAATTACGGAAATTCTAGGACTAGAGACACCTGAGTGACACACTCACACATATGTACACACGTGTACACGCACACACATGTGCACACGTACACATACAAATGCCGCCCCCCACCCTCAAACAGCAGAAGAGTGTGACATTAAACGATCACCTCATTTAACTCCTGCAAAATCCCAGCTATTATAATCCCTTACTATACATATAAGCTCTGAGTGTAAACATAGGGAGGTGATCTGCTCACAGGCACACGGAAGAGCCAGGACATATTTCAGGTGTCAGTGGTTAAGATTTGGCTAAGAGAGCTAGAATGTCTGGTTCCAGCTCCAGCTCCACAGCTCGATTGCTGTGTGATGGTGGCCAAGTTGCTTAACCTCTCTGTCTTAGTTTCCTCACTCTGCAGAAGCTTGTTGTGATGATTAAATAAATTAATCCTTGTCGTGATCACTTAGGTAGATCTGACGTGCCAGAGATTCCTCTGCATCGCTTCACTACATTTTATATTTTTTGAAAACGTTTTCTGAGCATGCATTCAGTAAGGCAGTAGAACTCCTCAGGTGGCAGTCAGTGTGAATTTTGATTATAGTAAACAAGCCAGCAATTTCTGATAGACACAGGTGACTTTAAAAATGGCCAAAATTCCTCCAATTATTTTTCTTCAGAGTTTTTTTTTTCTTTTCCAAATAAAATCAGAATCATTTAATGCTAAATAAAGCAAAATGGCCGAGAGAAGCATCTGTTCTGAAAAGCTCCAGAATCATTCCCCGCCACTTGGGTGGCACAGGAGGTGGCAAAGTGCCAGGTTGGGCAGACGCCGGGGCTGTGGCTCCCAGGTGCAGGTGCACGTGCTGTGCCGCCCAGTGCATGGCCTCTCCTGGGGAGGCTCTGCCAGCCTCTAGTGGGAGTGACATGGGCCTCCGGCAGCTTCCTCGAAGACCTGGTTCTTCCCACCACTGCAGCACCCACAGACAGTTTCCATAATTCCCAGGAAATCTTAAATTTACCACAAGAAACAGTGCACATTTTTTTATCTTTTATAAATTATGTACGCTTGAGTATGATTTATGAAGCAGACAGATGCTCAAAAACTCTTATTATTAGAAGTGCTATCATCCTGACACCCAGTTAGCTAAGAATCTTTGGTTTAGGTGAACTATTTTAAATAAGACATAATTTCATCAATTGAAATTAACAGCTGTAAAGATAATTCCAGACTATCGATGCGAAACACAATCTCTAACAGCTATTTAGGGAATATGGGTTCTAATCTTTCCCTGTACGCCTCTTACTTGTAAAGTATGATGCAATCTCATGATAGCCAGTAGGAGCTAACAAACTAATCAGGACAGTTCGAGTTAGAATATTGGTGCCTGTTAATGAGAATGCTTAATTTCAATAATGATCATTTCTTCAACGTCACATGAAAATCATTTATAATAGTGATGCTGTATAAAGATGACTGTATTGCATCCTTTGGTGATATTTTATAGATGTAATTCCTAATTTAAAAGAATAATTTAATTATTAAAACTCAAAAAAGAAAACTTTGTAAAGTCAAGAGCAGCCTAATTAATGTCAATGTTTTCAATATAATGCATTATTCAGGGAACTGAGCATATTAAAATAATACATATTTATACATAAGATGGCATTGCTTCAAAATTTGACAATTTATGACACCATATTATTTACTCAAAAACTTAATTGTCTATATGTACATTTAAAATATATATAGGTCCCTTATTTTCAAAACTAGCTTAAATACTATTTACAAAATATGTGGTCAATTATCTATTATATATGGAAATATAAAGAACAGAAAACGTTTTCTGTACCAGAAAATATCAAGTTATAGCACAGTTAATAATTTCCACTGGTTTTATATAATTTGAATATTTCACCTCTATAAAATTAGTCATCACTTTCTATTCAGAAATTTTATTTAACAAATTGAGATTTTATTGCAGAAAGATTTATGCCAATTACTCTTTTGTGTTAAATTTTAAAACTGCACAGGAAATTAAAGAAACCCCCAGGGAATTTCTCTCTGTGTCATCCATCACACACCGAACACTAGATTCTCCTCAAAATTAGAGGAGCTATCCTTTGGAATAATGGCACTGCCAAAACTTACAGTAGAAACTACACACTTGAAAAAGAACATGTAAAGAGATTTATGTTGCACCAACGTATTATGCAGCTCTTTTCACTGTCTTTTTTTCCTCGCTAGTCCAACAACTGGGATTGTACTAAAAGCTCGCCTCAGTTATTGGATAACTTTACATTCAAAAGGTTATTAGAGTAACCCCCTAATTAAAAAGCACAAATCACACTCCTATAACAAGTCCAAATGGAGGAGGGTTCAGCTAACTCGAGGATCTTCCATACTGGTTCTGACACCCCGGAGTGTGCAGATTGCTTTTTAAGTGGTGTCATTATGCCGCCCGGTGTAGTGGGTTGGCCCTGTGGGGAGTGTTGCCCCAGACACCTTCCAGGATCTGTGCTTGGAACTTCAATCAGCGTGAGGGCTTTCCTAGGCGATCGAACGCCTTTATTGATGACTGCAAATATTAGCATATGCAGTAAACGATCAAAAAGAGCATTTTACTCAGCTCTATTAACAGGAATGAGGTTGGAGCAAAATTGCCAAGAATCAGATGGCCATGGCGAACGGATGTTTTTAACTCAAAAGAAAGAGCCCCCACCCTTCCCGAGAGTGACGGGCTTGGAAAGAGACAGCTCCTAATGAGAAGAGAAAAGGCACCTGGCATTTGCATCGCCCCGTCCACCTGGAGCCCTGACGGGGGAGCAGTGCAATTAGAGCTGGCTCTGCACGGGAACAAAGGGCTGTCACCGCGAAGAAAAGCCCAAGCTAAGCAAAACCCCGGCCAGCTACACCTTTCAATTTCTCCTCGCTGCCTCGAAAAGAAGAAATATAAGAAAACAGGTATGGGCCTGGATTTTCCTAATGTTTGGAATAGAAAAATCCCTCTTCTGTTGGTGTCATTACACAAAGTAATGACCCTTTTCTGAGTTCAGAGGACAACTCAGCACGCACTGGGCCACAATGCCGTGGTAACGGGATCGAGAGAGAACACTGTGAGGCAGCACGCTCGGTTTCCCTTAGTCCTGTTAGTTTTTTCGAGGTGTTGAGGGTGGGACCGAGTAATTAGCCTTGCGCTGTTGCACGGTGTTTCGTGGTTTTCTGGCCTGTCAGAGACAGATGGCGGTGTCAGCCTCTCTGCCATTTTTTCCCTTCCCGATTCAAAGTCCAGGGCAAGGAGAAATCGCAGTGACTCCAGAAGTTGGCACGTTCAAAACGAAACTGACTTTACTTGCACCAGCAATTTTAAATAATAGCAAAGTGCGTTCGTCCGAGAATCCTGGTATCTGTTCTATGTATGTGTCCACTATCTCCCTGAATTTCTCTTGATTCTTAGATCCTTCAAGGCAAAAGTCTCCTGTCCACAGAGGATGTGGCTATTTACTATTGAGGTTGAATATTTAGATTTCTCATTTTAGTAAATTTCACGATGAAAAGCTTATTTTTAGGGGACAAGATTTTTAGACATAGTATAAAGAGAGCCATCACAAGTCAACAATTTGGATGATAGTTTGTCATAACTCTCAGTGGCATGAATAATTTGACCAATCAGATCATACATCCATAGATTTTTTACTATGACCTAGACTCACTGCCCACCGCAAAGCAGTGGGCAATGGACCACGTTTCACACTGAGAAACGATACACAAAGGGCTTCGAGGGCTTGGGGAACATGGTCCACCAATGGGCTCACCACATATCAATGCTCCCTTTTGATCGTGTTCACTTTAAAAATTCCTATAGGACTAAAAGGGCAAATTCTTACTAACTTGCATCACACCATTCTCATCTGGTTTTAAGAACATTATTGTGAAAGAGACAAAATACAAAATGTAATAGTGGGTGTTATTTGTATACTTTAGTGACAGAATTTTCATATTTTGGCCAACGCACTAAACCTCTCTCTATATGCATGCATAAATTTCTTTGGCAATACCCCTAGGTGGCAGGGTAATATTACAATACTTCACTTCTAAAGACACTGGCTATCCTAACGGGGAGAGAAAGAGAGAGAGAGAGAAAGAGGAGAGAGAATGAGAATGAATCTAATGAAAATTTCTAGAATCCTTAATCTTGAATTTGGACATCTCCAAAAATAGATAGCATACAGACGTTGGTTTGTGTCTGGCCAGAAGCAGTTTTCATCACCAATATAGAACCATAAAATGTGCTTGAGTGTTCAAAAAATCCTGTTAATAAGAACAAGTTTTTCTTTTACATTAAAGAAGAAGTGGGGAGAGGGGAGTGTCTCAAAGTCAATCTCCTCCCCATGAAGTCAAAATGTAATTTATTGGATTATAACTTCTTTACAAAATATTCCATATTAAAGCTGATTAAACAAAACCCAACAGAACAATATCCAGGGCATGGGGCCCGGTGATGGCTAAGCCATTTTTAATTTTGCCATATTGTGAATTATTTTTCATTTAAGGTGTGGGATAACAGTCTTCTTAAACTCTGCTCTTATAAATTGGTACACTCATTTAAGTAGTCAATTTAGACAAAGAAACTCAAAATATTTGGGAACTTTGCCATGGAGCTTCCACTTTAATATAATTTCCAATGAGGAAATTATAGCAAATTATATTAAATACAATAACAGCGAAACCCCATATAGTGCTGATGTTCTAAAATTGTATATAATTTGTTAATGAAAATAACCTTGTGTGATGGAATGGTATATAAACATCAAAATCATATTTTAAAATGATATTTCCTATACTGGGAATTATTATATTAGGTGAAAAATCTTTGCAATTAAGATTGCAAAAATGTCAATTATAACAACGTATTTAAAATAAACATGACAGCATGAAATATCACCAAAATATTTACAGGTATTCCATCTCTGTTAATAGAATTATGGGTATTTTGTTGTTGTTAGAACTGTTCTATATTTTCACATATTCTCCTATATGTTTGTATTGGTCATATAACAATAAAACTATTTTAGTTCATATAGTCCGTTGCTTTATGTTCAAAAGCAACATGCATTGAAATAGACCCACAATGCCCAACCCCCAGGCCCTAACTGGCAGCAGGCTGTCCTCCCAGCAGCGATTCAGACTGTACCTTCAGCCCATGGTGTCTACGAGTGCTGGGCTTTTCTGTCTGTCACCAGAAGGAAAGCCCCTGGGGGTCACCTGTGAGGCTGTGCGGGCCAGCTTGGAGCAGCAGATGTTGCTGTTCCTCACTTTCCATTAGCAGGAACACGGGCCACAGTGAACCCAGGAGTGGGAGACAGGAGGCCGGTGAAAGCCAGTAACTCCTCTGAGAACACCTCCCCCAGCACTGTCAGCAGCTGCTGCTTAAGGTCTGTTCACCAAAAGGTGATCAAATTGGGGAGGGAAGAGAGGGCCACGTTCATATTTTATTTATTTCCCACCAAAGAACTTCATCAAAACCCTTAATTTCCTTTTCCGATTCAACTGCAGAATGATGTTCTCTCTTGTCTGGGGAACAATCCTCCCAGCTTCCTCAGCCCAGGAGGATACAAATGGCGTGGGGAGCAGTGGACGGGAGGCTCTTGCCCCGTGGCCTGGGTGGCTTCCAGGTCCCACCTGGCATCAGTGGGGTCACCTGACCTGATGACTCTGCCTCTGGTCTTCAGCCGACCATGCAAGATGGTGAAGGCACCTGGCCGTCAAGCTCGTGGTTCCGCCGGAGAATCAACATGGTGAGACCGTAGATGAGACCAGGCCAAATACACCACTAGTCTTTCATGCTGAATTTAAAGACTGGGCACTGGTATAATCAAAGCTTACACAGTGATGAGGCCAACGGACAAAAGAATAAAGGAACCTTGAGGGAAAGGGCAGCCCTTGAAGTCGGAAAGTCCTGTTTTCCATGAAATGCGAAGAAACTCTGCTATAACCAGCAGGCAATAGGTAGATTAAACTCCATTCTTCCCAAGAGGTTGCCAGGGCTCCCAGCCCTCAAGAGCAGAAAATGTAGTGATACATTTCATTAATTCATAAATCATGCATGAAAAATGGAATATTCTTGAGAGAAAGGACTTGGGAGTCTCTCAGTCCTTTATTCAACTTCGCAACTCGATGTTTCAGAAGTTACAGAGACTGTATTCTGAGCAGGATGCCTTGAAGAACTGCACGACCTTATTTTTCTATAATTTTAAAACACAATATTTCTATCTCATTTTTGTCTTGCTGTATTTTGCTGAAGCAGAATTTAAAAGTTGCGTTGTGTATACGAACGTATACGATGACTGTGTTGAAAATCACACATGCTTCCTTCCGGGATGGCAAGGTTACATGTCATCAAGATAGCAAGTCTTCCCAATCTAATTGCTAAATTCAATGACATCTTAATAAAATTCCACTGGCATGTGTAGAACACAACAAAAATCATTCCAAAGCTTGCGCAGAAAATAAACACCTAAAATATAAATGAGAATTATGAAAGGAAATGGAAAGAGGGCTCCAATACTTAGAAGATAATAAAATGCATTGTAAAGGCAAGTAATGGAGATGACATCCTACTTTAGGGGCCCAGTGGGGATGGGGAACCTGCATCCTGGGGGCCACATGTGGCCTTTTGACTCAATCCAAATTTCACAAAGCAAATACTTCTAAAAAAGGGATTTGTCCTGTGAAGTTTGGATTCGTTGGGGCCACCCTGGGGGTCTGGAGGGCCACATGTCCTAGAAGCCACTAGTTCCCCACTCCAGTATGCAAATATAATATTCAACAGTTATGTCCTTCTAACTCAGGGAAAAAGTTGAGTTTTTTTTTCAACAAATTATGCTCATTCAACTGACCAGTACTTAAAAAAGAAGAAGGAAAAAAAAAATTTAGAAATACCCTTATCCCTTATGTGGGAAACAAAATTGCAAATGAAAACTCACAAATTGTATGTTTTATGTCCTCAAGTTTTATGTTCTGTGTTCTAAATGACAAGGACAAAAATTATGTTTGGGGCGTATTGTAACTCAGTATTTGTTAAAACAATGAACAGAGTGTGCTTTTAGAGATGGGTTATCTAGTAGGAACCAAGAATTATCCCTCCTCCAAAAATAAATAAATACGGAAAAATACATTATATTTACCTATGGGCAAAAGCAACTAAACCAAAATTAAAAGGCAAGCAGATAATTGAAAAATAAATTGACACGCAAAACATCAACAATTTTCTGACTGGTATCTACACTATTCTGACAAATCAACAAGAAGGAACCCACATGCCCATGGCATCAGCAAGAGATGAGGAAGGAGCACCAGGAGGCAGCTCACAGGAGAAAAAAAATAAATGTACCAGTGGACAAGGCATTTGTGGAAAGTTGTTCAACCTCAGAGGTAATGAAACAAATGCAAATGAAAACAAGGAGATGCGTTTTGCTTCTCATGTTAGCAAAGGTTAAAAATACTAATAAACACAATAGTAAAGTTAAGGGTAAATGCATTCGCTCAGCAGTATTTACTGAACGCCCACGTGTGCTGGGCACCGTGTGAGCACCGTGGAGTCCCCGGAGCAGGGAGCATAGCATCCACTGGAACAAGCACGTATGTCCCCGAGGGGGACACGCATGTGTATAGCTTTGCGGAGCATAGTTTCAGGAATATGAAATGTGAAAAACCTGAGACTAAAAAAAAAAAAAAAAAATTGTCCTTTTGAGAATGTATTCTAACAAAGCATGACAAGGAAATTCATCGTAAAGTTGGTTAAGAATCACAATCATAATAAACATGCATGGATAAATGATTCGATAACTAAATTAAATTATGTAGCATCCATAAAATGGAGCTGTATGCAGTCATTAAAAATGAAGAAATGATATTGTTTTTTTTTAACCATTGAAAGATACATAGGATACATAATAAAGTAAATAAATATGTGGTAGAAAAGAGCACAGGTAAACTGATCCTCTTTGCGGGCGTCTGTGTGTACAGGCTACCAGGTGCAGCATGCACCAAACATTACACCATCTGAGAGGTGCACTTTTGCTTTATTTCCTTCTTTACTTGTAAATGCTTCTGTTCTTTACCATGAGCAAGGAAACAGAAGTTTTATAAACATGCTTTTATTTGGAAGGAAAGGCATGCTTTTATTCGGACGAAACAAAATAAGAATAAAAGAAAAATATTTTTTTTTCCTTTTTCAGTGGCTTAGCTGTTGCAGCAAACCCACTAAGACAAGACGCCTGCGTGTGACACACTCATGTGATGGTGTCACCGAGGGTGACTATGGGACTTTGGGTGATGCCCAAATTACCTCCTTGGACTGTGTGATTCTAACCTCTGTGAGGGGAATGATATTTCCTCTGATTTAAAACTCATAACCAAGTGAGGTGCGGTGGCTCCCGCCTGTAATCCCAGCACTATGGGAGGCCAGGGAGGGAGGATCACTCAAGCCCATGAGTTTGAGACCAGCCTGGGACACATAGTGAAACCTCATCTCTAAAAAAAAAAATGTAAAAATAAGCCGGGCATGATGACTGCAGCACCAGCCACTCGGGAAGCTGCAGCAGGAGGATCGCTGGAGCCCAGGAGTTCTAGGCTACAGTGAGCTGTGATCTCACCACTGCACTCCAGCCTGGGCAACAGAGCAGGACTCTGTCTCTAAAAATAATAATAACCAGCAAAACTCCAGTCCCATGTTTTAATCTTTTGAATGTAAATTTTTAAATCTGGGAGAAAAAAATGTCATGAACTCCAGAAAGCAGAGCACAGTCACATCAAGTCTTGAGGTAGAAGTTTGAGGTAAAAAGAGAAAACCAGAAATCATATCCCCACCAGGGGCAAGCCTCAGCCGTCCGCAATTGACTGTAAAACGCCCCAGGAGAATGGAGGTGGGTCTGAAGCGTTCTAACCTGAGCATTCCACCTGGGAACTGGAAGCGTATTTGGGGAGCAGCATGAAGACCAGGGTTTCTGCGAGAACCCGAACCTCAGCATATAGGACTTCAATGCTCACAGCTTTTGATTTCTGATAGAAAATCTTTTTTTAGCTAAAAAGTAGGAAAGTGTCCTACATGCCACTGACGTGTCTTAGAAGGGGAACTAATTTAGCTCTCCAGTAAAATTCAAGTGTGAGTTTGAGTATATAGAATCGTAAACTAAAATATTCTGGAAAATAGTTTATGATACTAGAAGTTTTATAGTAGTCTTGAGCAATATTAAAACTTTGCAGAAAATAGCAGGGCAACCATGGCTTATAATTACCTTCGAGGTAACTAGAATTCCTTCTTTAAGTTGCTATTCCTTTTACCATAATATTTCAATAGATCACAAATGTGTTCAGTTATATTCAGGTTCCTTTAAGTAACACAACAGTCTTTAGAAAATAACGGTTGGCTCTCTGAAGTAGATGTTTCAAGGGTCCCAGACTTCAGTGCTAAGGAATTGTTTGGAAATTAGCAAGAAGCATTCCCCAAAGGAAAGGCAGCACCCCAAAGTTGTAGACTGGACTCAGCAGCCCCGTAGTCCTCCAAGGCATGCACCGTCTCTGGCGTGTAGGGTGACATCGCGAATAGCGTAAGGGCTATTGAGTCCCTGTCCCTATCTCAAAGGCTTCTGGCCACTGCTTTCAACCAGCTTTACACGCGACAGGTGTCTGGGTTACTTATGTCTCTGTGCAAATGATTTAACCTCTCTGTGCTTCTTCTAAATAAAACAATAGTAGTAGTGATAAAAATGATAATATTTTATTGATTTATTTTAATTAATTTTTATTTTATTAATGTTGCTATTATTATTATAATCATGATAGTATCAACATTATGAGACTATGGTGTAATGCAGGGATTCCCAACCTATGGTGAGTTGTATAATTATTTCATTATGTAATAATAAGAGAAATAAAGTGCACCATAAATGTAATGCACTTGATTCATCCCAACACCATCGCTCCCTCTCCAGTCTGTGGAAAAATTGTCTTCCATGAAAAAGTTTCTTGGTGCCAAAAAGGTTAAGGACCACAGGTGTCAGGGGCAGAGTAGATAATACATTTAATAGACTTAGGAGAGAATCCGGCTTACATAGGAAACGTAAAATAAATAGCTAATATTGTAGGTGAAAATATTTGAAATGTTATTAAAATTTTCAAAAAATATAATTGGTAAAAAAGCTTATTTTTTGACTACCTCTCTCAAAAAACCTAACTATGACCAAGGTTCTGGTCCAATCAGAATCACCTTCCCGATTGCAGTTTTCTAGACTTGTAGACAGCATGCAAGAAAAAAGCATAGCTGTTGTATCGTCTCACAGACTATATAGCTATAAATGTGTAGACCATGGCATTTGCTATACTTTTCCATCTTGTTTCAACAAGATTTGCTCTCTTGGATTTCATGTTAAGGCTACACCCCTTCCCCATGACATTCCAAAAGGTACTGAAAGCTTAGGAGGAAAGAATGGAAATCAAAGAATCAAACCAGTTCAACCAGTGGGAAAGTTTATGCAAAACAGGGCCCAGGGCGGAACACCAGTCTGCCAATCACGGCTTCTCCTCTTTCAGTGGCTTGTTCTATAAACAGTTTCTCTGCATGCTTTGATCATTTCATTGGAACATTGTTAATACAGCGGTTACCATAGACGGAACATTGCTAAACAGTAACACATTATTTTACTCTTCACCAAACTGTGTGAGATTGATATTATAATCTCAATAAATCAAAAGCACCAAGAATTAGAGAAATTAATTCTAAATCCCATGCCATCTTACTGTTGATGTCTAGGCTACCAAGCAGACTGTCATTCCCATTGTATTGCAAAAGACCTCTTTCATGTGCTGACTTCAAATAAATATTCTGAGTATTTTAATTCCGGCCTAGTCACTGTGGATCATTTTCTTTTAAATTTTCATGAATTTTGTTGCTGTCGTGTAGAAAGAGGAATTTTGTGGAAGTAAGCAAAACAATTGTCACTTTGAGCCACAATTTCCCTGATTTTTATAAATTATTAGTTAACAGAGAACACAAATTTAAATATTTATAGGTAACTACAAATTCATACAGATTACCTATGAGAATATGCTAATCATTTTAAGAAAGATCATATGTGGAACTACCGATTCCTCCCATAAACGTGATTACCAAGGTATGCCTTTTATTATATATAAAGGAACAAATATCTGAATATCTTGGTGATTTTTGAGTTATATTAAGCCGTATGTCATACTTAGGGATATTCAGGTAGTTGATGAGTTGGCGATTTGGCTCCTGAGATTAAAGCTCTAAGTAATGGCAGGTTTCTGGGTATGGGATGGAACCATTGCAGAATCTACTGTTTTGCAATTTTGTTAAATTTTAAATCAAAGAATGCACAGTCAGGGTGTGATTTTGCACCCCATTCAGCGCTACACATGTATTACAGTCTTGCCCCCTGGCAGGGGCCTAGTCCCTGAGATGGGTCCCAGCTTCCCTCCTGGACCCCTGGAGGACCAGCCGTGGGACTGGAGCAGCTGAGCATGGGGCCATGACATCTGAGCTGGGGCCAGAGGGCAGGGAAGCCATTTAGTCTCCCGGACACTTCGGCTTCACCCCGCAGTGTGTGGATGAGTAGGAATTCCATACCCTCTTTGGAGAGGAAAAATAAAACAGAGCACTGTGAAGTCCCTCTTCCTCCCTGCCAGGCCTGATGTGCCCTGACAGGATCCGAGCAGGCCTGGGCTCCTGGCCGACACCTCGTCATGGTGACCTTGAAAACACTGTGGGAAAGCTGGAGAGAAAAGCAATTTCATCTTTGAAATTACACACCGCTGTTCTCATTCATCTTGATAAGCACTTTTAAGGAATCAAAAAAAAAAAAAAAAAAAGAGGTGGGAATATTGCTTCTGTAAGGGCTGCGGAGGCCTTCCGTCTGCAGAGTCAGTTTAAAGTAAATTTAGATGTTCAAAGATGCATTTGATTTCTATTGTGAAGCTAAATTGGCCACTTTACAAGGTTAAAAGAAGAATAAAAAGACAAAAAAAGGGGAAAATATAGAAGAAAATTTGTTTGAAAATCAGAATTATTTTGTATTCTGTTTTTAAACTGGAAATCCATTCTGATTATAATGTTTATTTAAATGTAAAGCTAGCCATCCATTGTGTTCTTATATTTGCAGTCGGGTCCATTTGGTTTGTGTGGGTGCACAAGTGTGGTCTTCGAGAAAGAAAAGTCTACCAACTCACACTGTAATCATCCACCCTGGGAACCCACATAGCTTGAATCTGTCTCAAACGTTCACAAAATAGCACAACACCTTACAGGAAATCTACTCTCCTCCCACGGTCTGGAACGTTCCATTGTTTCAGGAATAGTATGTCCTTCTTTTGAATCCAACACCTGGCACTGTGCTGACTCTCCCTGTGATCATGACTGCCTGCCGAGAAGGGACAGGAGGTGAAAGCTGTCCTTTTTAGCCCACGAGGAGGCCACGCCAGGCAGACGCTGAGGGCAGAGGCACCAAGCAGGCTCTGCTCCAATTAGAAGAGGGCAGGGCGAGCCCTGAACTCTCACTGAACACAGTCAAAAGCCTGCAGCCCCGGGCTGCCACCTCCCTCTAATGACAAAGGCAATGGGAACTATATTGGGAGGTTCCCAGCAGTTAGCAGACAGAAAAGGAAAAATAAGAAAAGCAACTTCAAAAAGCATCCCTTCCCTTTACTGAAGACCCCCTCGGGGGGCGCTGCTGAGGGAACTGTGTCTGTGCTAGCAGATCCAGAGTCAGCAGTCCATCAGCAAGCTGGGGCGACACTCCAGAATCAGCTCCACGCTGCACGCCACATCCGGTCTTGAAAGGACGAGCACACGCTCAGTGACAGCCGCTTGTGAGTGACAGAGAGAAAGAACAAAAAGCCTAATGGGTACCAGAATCCTCCCGCCTGGTGTGCAAGAGCCAGGAGGCAGCGGAGCCTCCCCCCCGCGCCTGTCTCAGCCCCTCCCAGGCTGGATGGCAGCCCGTCCCCGCGTCGCACAAACACTTCCACCTGCCGTCCTCACACACAAAGTTGCTCGTGCCAGGGCTGGGAGAGAGGAGCACAGTCAGGCGAGCCACGGGCCGGCCGGCCAGACCCCGGGGCAGTTGGCTGAGAACACGTCCTCCCTGACCCGGACTGAAGCCCCCTCGTGGAGGGCGCCTCCCGGGGTAGGAGCTCACACACGAGGTCTTCGCCGATGCCCCGGCTGAGTCCTGCCAGCCACAGGCTGTGGGATTTAGGGCAACGCGTAGCCCCCACACTCCCTTCTTCCTTCTGTGGAATGGGATAAAATAACACACCCCGCACGCACAAGGGCCTGTAGATGTGAGTGGCCTGGAGCCATGTGTGGTGCAGCCTCATACACTTGCACACACACATTGAGCACTTTTCTAACAGAAAGGCAGCGGCCCAGAGAACGTCCTTGCATGGGAAAATTCCTCCCACCGTCCTCATCTTCTTACACTCACAACTTTTAGCGTAATGACAGTAACAGTCAAGAAAGACGTGACCAGAAGAGTGACTGCACCTGCGATCTGATGAACTCAGTGGCGTGATTTATTTCCCCTGGCTCTGAAGCAGGTATGAGATCACCATTCTCAGACACCAGCATTTAGACTGATGAGCGTTTAGATTTACGCTCCTTCGCAGGTAGCGTTTGTGACTCTGTAAGGGAGGGCGTGTGTACCGCGTGTACATGCAGCGCTCCGAGGTGGTGAGATGCATTTCATCAGCTCCTGCATTCGGTTTCTTCTCGTCTGTCCGAGTACGGGGCTTCAGACGTGAACCGAGGAGAACGTTGCCTGGAATCCATCTAAGGACACCTGATATCCTCTGCAAGCACACCGGGGCGGAATCGAGCGCCTGCTCGCATGGGTGTGCGCTCGACGGAATGGGTAACAGCGTGGCCTTCAGCCACTTCCCAGCTCACTCTGGGAATTCCCCGATGGCTTTGTCTGGGATTAGTTTTGACACCTCCAAATTTCCAAGCAAATCTCCTCACAGGAGAAAAGAATAAAGGCTATTTATTCTTGGGGGAAAATTTATTTCCTCTTTGAAGGTAATTATCCTTTTCAAAAGATAAGAATCTGCCCTCTTGCTCAAAATCACCAGCAACCCTTTCCAAGACCTCCAGACGCGCATGGTTTACTCCATGGCAGACGGCCACCGACGAGTGACTCATTTCTCAATTAAGAGTCTCAAAGGGAAAGACCAGATTCTTCTTCGCTCAGCGCCCCGGAGCTGGGGAGACAGGCACTTCATTAGCTGAGCGAGCAGATAATCTAGAGATAGAACTTGAGAGATTAGGAAGAGAAGCTGACTTCTTGGGTAATATCATATTAATTTAATATTCCCAGAGCACGCTTAATACTTAAAGAGATATTTTCAGTAATTTTTTTTAAAAAATGAAGTTATCCCTTTGATTCCCTCATGCAATAATTCGCCCTTGATGAAGGGTTAGGGTGGAGTGGTATTGAGTGCCTGATGTCTTACAACACTGGGCGAATGCGCAAAGTGTATTCGGCGGGAACCCAGAGGTTTGTTCTCCTGTAGGGTGATTCTGGTGCCCACAGTGCAGACCCTGGCTCAACGTGCGGTTTCACTGCTGCGATGGCACAGTGGGGACCTGGGAGGATGAAGCTGTGGAAGGGCACAGAGTGGTCCGTGCAGAATTCTGGGCAGTGGAGATGTGGTGGAAGAGCAGGTGTAGGGGTGTGCTGCCCCCCGATGGTGAGGGACAGCTGGGTGCGGGGCTGCGTGTGAAGGCCAGGCTGACTCTTCGGTTGCATACAAAGATTCCTCATCTCTTCAAAAGAATGGAAAGAACATGCTCGGGACTAAGTCTGGGACCTTATAGCTCATTGGCTGAATTTTAAAAAAGTATAAATGTCCAATGAGAGCCAGTCTGTTCTGCTGAGATCAGGGCCCTGGTTGGAAAATTCGAGCCCTGCCCCATGGGCAAGACTTATTTTGCAGAACGTCCCTCACGTTCTGACTCCTCATTGAACCTTCAGCCGGCCCAGTGCCAGAGGGTCCCAAGTGTGCACCAGCACGCCTGCCCGTGCTGCGGGACGCCCCAGGAGCCCCTCCCCCTCCAAGCAGCTGGTGCTCCTGCCTGGCCTGAATGTCTGCGTCCCCCTAAATCCATGCTCACCGCCAAAGTGACAGCATTAGGAGGTGGGACCTTAGGGAGGGGATCCGGTCATGAGCGTAGAGCTCTCATAATGGGACTGGTACCCTTAAAAGACAGACCCAGAGAACTCCCTGGCCCCTTCCGTCGTGTGAGGAGGCACCTTCTGTGGACTGGGAAGCAGCCCTCCCCAGACCCCGAATCTGCCAGTGCCTTGATCTTGGACTTCCCAGCCTCCAGAACTGTGGGCTGGGAAGACGTCTATCGCTTATAAGCTACCCGGTTTGTTGTGTTCCAAATGCACCGATAACACCCGCCCAGGAGCTGTCACCCCCTTGCATCCTGTTTCCTCGGCCTCTGACTGGGGTTGACTTACAGCATCGCCCACCTGGAGAGTCCCACCGTGAGCCTGGCCCCGCTGACATCGTCATTTCAGACACCTACCCTCCAGAAGTAGAGAGAATACCTGTCTGTCATTTGAAGCCACACATTAGTGGGCATTGGTCACAGCACTCTCAGGAACCTAACACAGAAGGAAGGAGGCTGCATCTCAGGGCATCTTTGAGGTCTAGTGAAGAAACTCCCTGGAGGTGGCACTCCTTGGAAGACACTCGGGCTGTCTGGTGCTGGGTGTGCTCGGTGCTCCCTCCACGTGGCTCATACATGACATCCTCACACACGGCGCCTGTCAGGGCCCCCACAGGTGTGGCAGGTGCAGCGGGAGGACTTTCTGGCTCCGCTTTCCAGCGGAGCTCACTCTTACAATCGCACTCCGACACTTGATGTACATTATTTGGATTTAAGTTTCATCTGGCAATTACTGACAATAATTCTAATCTCACAGGGCTTGGTGAGGTTAAAAGAAGTTGTGTCTATTACACTTAGCATGGCCTGTCATCTATGCCCAATGATTATAATATAAAATACAGCACATTATTAAAAATAGTATTTAAAATGTAGTGCATAAATTCAATGTGCACAACCCTGTCACAAAACACGCTGGTCTTCTACACAAAACAATGCAAGTGGGAACCGAAGCCTTCAATCAGAGTCATTGTTTACCATCTGATTTTCTTTAATTAAGAAGCTGCAGTGAACTACGCTCTATTTTCACTGGACTCTATTCTGTCAAAGCTATTTACATGTGAACATTTCCTCCTGGCTTTTCTCTCTCGCTGACGGCCCAGGCCAACCTTCCCCGGCAACCCCAGCCAGCGTGGGAATTCCAAAGTGACCGGCAAAGGAGAGATGGCTGAGAGAGCCCAAGCCAGGCGGTGGGAGCCCCGCCGTGCCCGACACCCCACTGGAGGCTGCTTCTGCTGAACCCCAGGTGGAAGGCGCCAGTGTTCGAAGTGGAAGTGAGGAGGTCTGGGGGTGGAGGGTGGGGAGGAGGCCGGGCTCCCTGCCGAGTGAGGAGCACGCGGTCAGCCAGGCCAGGGCAGGAGAGGCACCGGTCACTGCCTGCTTCAGGGAATATTAATAAAAACAGGCATTTTCCTACGTAACCAGGACTGGGCGCCAGCTTCTGAGCCTCTTCCCCAAGATCTACGACAGCGTAATTAAAACTCGCCCAGTGGGAGAGGCCACCAAGCTGTAGAATCCCTTTCGTCTCTGTCCCCTAGAGCACAAAGCCCTTCCCTGTGGCACTTTGCCTAGGGTGCCTGTGGAATTTCACCGGGCTGCCCTTCATTTTGGTATTCTCCAATATAAAAAAAATTAACTTTGAAGGAAAGGGATAGAATGAAATGATTGTGGATGGGTTGGTCAAAAACTATTGCCACAAATGTGATTTTTGAAGGAGGTACTCAGGTCAAAGTCGACAGACAGAAGAACATTCTCCAGGCGTCCTCTCCAGGCCTGTGGGGGAGGAGGCCCCGAGCTTCCTTGGTAAAATCAGACAAGGGCCGAACTTCTAGTGGGTCCTGTTCTCCAGCCCCGAGCTCTCATGCAAGGGTTGACTTTGGATTTAAAGTTTGGATGGTGTGTTTTCTAGAGGAACTCGATCCCTTCTGATTTTATTGCAAACCAGCGAGCTGTGGTCACAAAAGACTTCTTTCACAGACAGGAAGAGTTTTCACCTGGAAAAATAAACTGACAAAGACAACATTTACATATTACTGATGATATAGTGCCTTTGGAGGAAATACTGCACAGCCGTTCAGCTAATGGTGCATTTTAAAAGATGGGAATGCTGGGACGTATCTCAACACATGATCTGTCTGTTTCCTGCCAGGCTTTCCCACCAAGTGGAGTTTGTGGGACCACCTTGGACCAACCTCTATTCTAGAGAGCAAGGATGTGGCCCCAACAGCACATCTTTAAACTCTCGGCCTTGTTCACTTTCATACTTCCTCAAAAGGCCGTGCAATGATTTTTGTCACTGTCAAAGGTGAGATCCAATAAAGCAGAGGAAACAGACATGGTGTCAGCTCCCCGTTTGCAGAGAGCTTGTCCTGATCTGCTCATCAGGAAAGCAAAGTATACACTTGATTATTCTGTAAGAGATTAACTCTTTGATAACAACTCTTGTTCTACACATTTTTTGCAAGCCCTTTCAGCTTTATATGCAATTAACCACTCATACCAACAAGAATAGGGTCTGGTTTGGCTTGTGCTGGGCGTTTGGGCTGGAACCGGGGTACAGTAGGTATGGAGCGAGGAGCTCATTATAAACATCCAAGTAAACAGAGGAGGAGAGCTTCTGTTTCCCAACTTCCCTACCCCCCCCTAAATTCTGACCCGTTGAGGTGCACCAAATTAACAGAGACCAGCCAACCTGATCTTTTTAAGAAGGTGCTACAAGATGTCACAGTCACACCAAAGGATGGGGTGCCTCAAGGTGGCCCTTAAGGCAGAGACCACGTCCTGGGGTTCTGATGAGCATCCCACCCCAGCCACCAGCCACACAGGGGGTTAGAGCCGGATTTTTATGGAAAACCACTAACAACATCTATGTTCACAGCTTTTATGTTAACACTAATCTTTGCCAGACCTCATTAGTACAAAATACCATGTGCCCTTTGGAAAAGCACTCCTAGACTTGATGAGTTTCTCTTGTGCAATGCTTGGATTTGCTGTTGGTATGCTTTGAAGGGGGAAAAAGGTGTAAACACTCTGCAACTCTAGTGGCCCAACATTGACCTCAGGAAGGCCCCTGTCACTCTCCTCTCTGGCATTTTAAGTCAATGCATCTTGTCACTTTGCAGCCCAGCCCAGCCCAGCCTGGAATAGCACAGGCCTCTCAGGAAGCCTCTGGAAGCTTTCAGAGCTTACATCAAAGCACAGGCTAAAATCTATAGAGCATCTTTCCAAAGTGGCAACAAAAGTTCTTTCTTTATCCCTTGATCAGTGGAGCTCACCTGTAGGAAATGTTATACCTTTTTATGAAACCGATGAATTGTCTCTTCTGTATAAACTGGAGACATTCTTGACAGGCTTAAAGCCATTAACACCTCCCAGGAATGCTGGGAAGAGCCTGGAGCACTCTCCCTCCCTTGCCTCTGCGTGTTTGGAAACCTGCCGCTCCCGAAACCCTCCAGCATATTTTCCTCTTGATACTTACATGGCTGATTTATTGAAATGAGCAAAAGCTCACATGTTGGCAGGATTGTCCCTGACACAGATGTGTACAGTAAAACACATTTGATGTTTTCAAATAAAGACCTTGCCTTAAATTAGCAAACTATGGGATTACTCTGACAGGTTGGCAAAACAAATCGTCCGTCAACGGCTGTCACAGCCTATCTGGAAGCATCTTGCTGGGGTCCGGCCAAGACGAGCACCAGCAAGGTGCAGGGGAGGGCGGCGTGAATACGAAATGCGAACAGTCAACACTGCGCCTCTGTTGCCTTCCTTGAAAGACACTGCGGAAACCAAAACTTGCGTTATTTTAAAGAACCTGTTGAAAACAGACATTTTATTTTTAATCTACTATCAGTCAATAGAGAGGAGTTTGTTCTCCCTCCCCTCCTCTCTCTCTTCCTTCCTTCCTTTTCTCTTTTTTTTTAAAAAAAAATATCTAAGCCTTGAATACTTTCCAAAGAACAATGACCTACCATTGTGAAAAATAACCATCATGGCTTTTTGTCTCAAACACATTTAATTAACAAATGCATTTGTGAATTTTACTGTCAAATAGTCAATTCAACAGGTGGGTTTGACCGGTTTCTCCCAGGCGTCTAAATTGATTTGAATCCTTCTTTTTAACAGTAATTAAAGTAGTAATTAATATATTTGGAGAAGTTAAATATTTATTAATGGCATAAAACTGTATCTGCTGCATCTTTTATGCTATCTTTTCTTCCTCACTGTTTTGCTTCATTTCAGTATCTATATTATGTATCTCCAATTTATTTTTTGAGCTTCTGTAGAAGGTAAAATTATTTGTTGATGGTGACAGAGAGATAATTGGCATCATTTTCAGGTCTTTGGGAGATGTTACCTTGTCATAATTTTTTTTTTCACTCTGTCACCCCAGGTAGAGCGCAGTGGTGTCATCACAGCTCACTGCAACCTCCAACTCCTGGGATCAAGTGATCCTCCTGCCTCAGCTTCCCGAGTAGCTGGGATTACAAGCACATGCCAGGACGCCCAGCTAATTTGTCTATTTTTAGTAGAGATGGGGTCTTACTCTTGCTCAGGCTGGTCTGGAACTCCTGAGCTCAAGCAATCCTCCCGCCTCAGCCTCCCAGACCTTGTCATAATTTTTAGAATGTCTCTAGTTCTTTCTCCATGCACAGGTTTGGGTTCAAGGTTTACTATCCCCAGGACAACAGTCACAGGTTCACAGTACATGCTTATTGAATGGATAGAAATATGCGACTGGAATCCACCAACAGGCAGCCAGCCCCAAGGAAGCATGAGTCAACATTTGCACAATTCGAGGGGTCAGGTCCAGAGGCTGCTTGTATTGTAGTGCTGAGGGCATGCTGTCCCGCCCAGAAGGAGGCGATGCACAGCAGACATCGGACTGCTGCTGTGAATCTCAGTGTCTCCAGAGACTCACACGGCTGCATGGCAGGGGAGGGTGGCCTGCCCTCACTTGCTCAGGATCACACAGGACACAAGGGAGAGGCTCATATGGTGGGTCTGAAAATGAGGACAAACCCCGGGAGAATAGCAGGTTTATATGCAGCCTGCCTTTCTGGGGACAAGGCTCTTCGGGACGAAGAGTCCCGAAGGGTGCAGAGTGGTGGCTTGTACTTCCAAGAGCACGATACAGTTCCGGTGACAGCCCAGCAAAGTGCTTCCAATGGGAATCAGTACCTTAGAAAGGCTCCCGCACTCGTTTTGTATTAAGCTATTACTGACACCAGTAACTTTTCGTAGTTAATTCAGACATTGTAGTAACTGCAATGAATTCATTTGATTGTCAGATCTGGGTCTATTTTCTGAAATTAAAAACAGATCATTTCAGCGAGCTGTAATCACATGGAAACGTCTTTAAAGACTTCCGGTGTTATGCAGCACCCCCCCCCCCCCCACACTCCCCATCATGCACAAAATACATGATTGAGTTAAAATAACCACTTAAAACGCCGCAGCAGTTCAGGAGGCGTGAGCGTGCTTTCCTCTGAGCTCTTCCCGTTTCCCCAGCGCAGTCTCCTGAGCCTGGTCGTGGGATTTGCACCCCCAGAGCTGGGCCTGAGCCCCCGGCATCCACCTACGTGAATTCACCTACGTGTCTTTGCACCGAGACTCCGGGTTTTTAATCTCGTGAATCTCAGCGCCTAACGCGCATTGATGCCCTGTTTGTACTCAAATTACTCGGGTTAGATAGAACTGCATTCGGTATCCCTACAAGCTCCCTTGAAGAAACGGGTGTGAGACAGGGTGAGTTCTGCCTCCACAACCAGCCTCGGGTTTTTTTTATTATTCCTTCTCCAGTTTTGTCACCACCTCCCCCAGGGCCGGTCACAGGTTTTCCTCCAGAACATATTTCTGTCTGTTTATATGTTTGTTATTTGCTTTTATTCCCCCCTCCTCTTGTCAGTCTCTGCTTCTATAATAGAATCCAAGCCCAACAGGAGAGGAAACTTCAGCACGTTTACTATTCATTTTGGGGGGCAGAGCCGGTTGCCAGCGCTCAGTAAATATTTGATGACCGCAGGCACGCTACTGAAACAGCAAGCTAACGCTTAAACCCACGCTAAGCGTCAGTCTCTGGCAGTATCTTTGCTTAAGAAGGACAACAAGAGGTGTCTCAACCACCAGGCTGTGTGTGTTGACAAAAAGAGAGAGAAGAAGGCAAAGGAGGAGAAGACGGGGGGAGAAGGAGAAAGAAAAAGAGGGACAGAGGGAGACAGGACTTATCCTGCCCTGGGGTGCGGCCTGCTCAAGCTCCTTACCTGAGTGATCTCAGAGACTAGGCTCAGAGGCCATCGGACTGTGGAGGCAGGACTCTGTCCCAGCTATCTGCACAGAAGTGCGCCTCATTGAGTCTCTCAAAAAATCGATCCCATGCAAGGTGACACCCATACTTTTATGCAAATCCTGGTGCATGAAAGGAATTTATTAGACATATTTAAAATGCGACTTTATCCCAACACTGTCCCCAGTTACAGTTGCGCTAGTCCTTTTCACCTTGCAAAAGCAAATCCTGCAGAAAATGACAACATGGCACATGAGAATGAGACAGGGGCTGGCCCAGGAAGGGCAGAGCAGCTCCATGCTTGGCTTTGGGTGCATGGCCGTGGGAACGGGGTGGGTGGGCAGGTAGCGCCCTCAGCCTAGCCCTGCAGCGTTTCCAACTCACGGGCTCCCAGGAAGCCTCCGGGGCTGTGCCTCTCACATGCCCCAGCTTTACTTTGGCCACTCCAGACCGGCCAGAGGGCACCTATTTTTTTGGCTTTATAGTTCATGACACTGTAGCTGAATGACAAGAGGACCCGGAAAACTTTGTTTGTTTGGTTGGGTTTTTAGACATGGGGGTCTCACTCTGTCACTCAGGCTGGACTGCAGTGGCATCATCATAGCTCTCTGCAGCCTCCAACTCCTGGGCTCAACATAGCACGGCACTGAGTATGTGGATAGAGTATCTGGGGAAGGCCACTCCGAGAAGGTAGCATTTAGCAGAGACCTAAATAAAGATAAGAAGCAGAAATGGGAAGAGGTGGGTGAGGGGGAGCAGAGAGGAGCAGCGGGTGCATGAACCGAGCGGGAGTGACTTTGGCCCTTGCAGAGAACAGTCCTGCCAGCAAGCAGGGCAGGGAGGGGCCACAGCCCCTCAGCAGGAGCTGGGGGCATGAAGGCACTCTGGATATTTTCCTAGGAGGGAAGGGAAGCCACTGGGTAGTTTGGAAGCAGGGGCCAGCCTGTTCTGATTTGCATCATAGAAACACTTTAAATAGACTTAACAAATTTCCCTGGAGAATGGCTTGCTGAGAAGCAGAGGAAAATGTATATAGTGACATGTCAAGAAAATAGAATATTTTCCCCATAGAATATTCTTATGGGGGTCAAAAGGTTTCCTTGAAGAAATCACTACTGGAAACCTGAGCATTAAGGATAGTGTTTATTCCTAACCTGTTAGTAATTAACCCAGACAAAGGCACCAGCAGGCCACTGTGGTGTGGGGTCCCACCGTGGGAGAAGGAGCTCTCTAGTGGGCCGGCACAGCCCCGAGATCACAGGGTTCCCCGGCTGAGACAACCCAGGGCCTTGGGAACAGTGGAGGGACACAGGGCCAGTTCTTGGGAGCAATGGGAGGCCATCGAAGGTGCCAGGTAGAGAATCCCACGGTCCACTCGTTAAATTCAACATTCTATGAAGCTGTAAGGAAGAGAATGGATTGGAGGGGGCCACGGTGCTGGGAGAGAGTTGCAGAGGTTCCTTAGTGGTTGCAAACATACAATTTGAGAGAAGAAATAAGACCTATTGTTGGAAAGTAGAGTAGGGTAACTATAGTTATAAAAATATGGTACAGTTCAAAGTAACTAGAAGAATTAGAATGTTCCCGAAATAAAGAAAAAACAAATATTTGAATGAATATTTGAGGTAATGAACATCCCCCAAGTACCCTGATTTGATCATTACATCTTGTATGCATCTATCCAAATGACACAGGTACCCCCAAAATATGTACGTATAACTATTGTGCATCAACAAAAGTGTCTAAATCTGAAAAAAAGAAACGTTTCCTGCAAAGGGCAAACAGACTCTGGTATTCAATTTAAGAGCATTTACTTTTATGGTCGCACATCACGTAACAATGTTTTGGTCAAGGATGGACTACATGTATGAAGGTGGTCCCATAAGATTATATCGTATTTTTACTGTACCTTCTCTGTTGAGCTATGTTTTGATCCACAAATACTTACCGCTGTGTTAAAATTGCTGTATCACTCAGAACAGCAGCATGCCTCACAGGTCTGTAGCCTGGGAGCAATGGGCTGCACCTTCCAGCCTGGGTGTGTAAAGCTCTACCATCCAGTGTGAGCAAGGGTCTATCGTGTTTGCACAGGGATGAAATCGCCTATGGGCACATTTCTCAGACTATCCCCCTTGTTAAGTCTGTAATTTTCTCTCCTGAGTGTCATCAGACACATATATTGATATAGTGACAGTTTCGACTCGTAATAATTAGTAGGTGAAGGGTATAGTCTTCACAACACCCCCCAATTTTCAAGAGAATTTACTTTTGCACGTGCAGCTCCTGCTGTGGTGAGACCCCAGCTATGAGAGACCAGCTCCCGGGTATGCGCTGGCATGGACTTGTAGGATGGTCTGAGAGGACAGAATTGGCGAGGTGGAGGGAGGGAAAGGAAATCTACTTTGGCTTCCATAATAAAGGGAACTAGTCAGGGAGAGTGGGGAAAAAAATCAAGACTGGAGCTGGTGAGAAAAAGTTATATTTTGAGGTGTTTGGCAGAAAAATTGAGGGCTGTGTCAGTCAGGACGGGCAGAACGATGCTGTGTAACAACCATCCCCAAGGACAGCATCTCAGTGGCAAACACTAGCGAAGGATTATTGCTTACTTATTCGCACATAACCATCACGGGCTTCTTTTCAGATAGGGTTCTTTCCTGAGTCGTTGTCACTCTCGTTCCAGCCCCAGGCTGAAAAGCAGCTGCTCACGGAAGCTTTGCCTGTCACCTTGGCAGCAGGGAGAAAGAGAACGTGAAGGCCAGCGCTGGATGTCACCACGTTAGCCTGAGGGACACAGGCTACCTGTGCTCCCTTCTCAGTGGCCAAAGCCGGTGTTACGGCCACCTGAGCTCAGTAAGGCAGGGCTGTAACTCTCCCATGGGGAGCACTTCAATGTGTTAGTAATGAGCAATTATTACATAACTACAATTTATTGGTGTTTAACCAATAGTGGCCAACCAAAATTAGCAGACGACTTGTAGCTAATAATAGCATTGGACATTCCTTGTGAGTGTTCACAGTGCATACATTGTTTTCTTAAGCCAGTGCCTGCGTGTTCTCAGGAGAGACCTTCTTGCTTTTCTGAGTTTTCCGACTGAAGTTCCTGTTGAGAGCAAAGGGATGTGCTTGCTATATTAGAATACCGAACAAAGACTTAGGCCGTCTGTTCGCACCTTGGAACAGGCTTCCAGGTGGCCTCCACCATGCAGGTGGACCCCCCTTCCGTACCCAGCACCCACCCCCTGCATCATCCAGTAAGCCTCCCAGAGGGCGATCGTGTGCAGAGATGCAGCAAAGGCACCACGCCTGCTCGTTTCTTCCCTCTCGATACTTCCGTAGCGGAGCTGGCTCTAAAAACATTCATTGGTAAGAATTAGGATCCAGGTGTGCCCTGACTTAAGGACATGCCTGAGAAAAATCCAGCGTGTTTTTCTCTACAGCAGCATGAAAGGGAGCACGTATCACCGTGTGGTTCCACACTCAAACATCACATCAGCTCCCCGCCCGGGTCACCACCGGGAGAGGGTGCCAGCGGAAGTGACCCCTGGCTGACCTTCGCATTGTAGTACGCGTTGACTCATTAGAGTCCTCGGAGACTCTGATATTCTCGTGAATTAATTTCCAGGCCATTTATTCTTACTCGTGAGTATAATTTTCATCAAATAGATTACGAAACAAACACTAGGCTTATTAAAATCCTTTCTTCCCCCAGGGGGAGTGAGCACACCGCCACCCAGACACTCCTGGCCAGTCCCTGGGGGCAGAGCTTCAGTCTCAGGCAAATCCCTCTTTCCCCTGAGCCGCAGGTACTGTACGGCCACCTCTTCCCTCTTGCAGCAGGGGACCCACCGTGAGGGAGCTTCCCCGACGGCCCTGGGCTGGGGCGAGGGTCACCCGGGGCAGCCCCCAGCGGGAGGGGCCGGGCCAAGACGGCAGCCACAGAGAGCCACGTCCGGGCAGCGTGGAGGTGGGCAGGTCTCGGGTCAAGTTACCTAGTCTGGAGGCACGTCCAAGCATAGGGAAAAGAAACCCCAGTGGATGAAAGTCCAAGAGGAGCAGGAACAAGGGCAAGAACTTTGGTCTGGTTTTATAAACATTCACACAATTTCAAAGCACGGTTCCACTCTGTCCCTCTAGAGCAACAACAGCTACAACAGAAAAGCAGCCCAACTTTGCTTTTTAGCAAGAACTTGCTTTTTTAACCTCTTAGCGAAACGTGATACGGCAGCAGGGGGTGGCCCAGCCGCAGCCCTCAGATCTCAGAGGCTCTTGCTGGTGGCTCCATCTCTAACACCTCGTGGCCACCAAACATCAATCACCTGGCCAGGTGGAGCTGAAGACAGCCCTCGAGGGCCTCTCACCTGACACCAGCTAATCCATCTTCCCCTGGCTCCGGGCAGAGGGTGGGTTTGCGGAGATGAGAACGTGCCTCCCACACTGGCCTGACCGTCTCCCAGATCCTAAACCGTCAGCCCTGCAGGGCGCCGTCCCCTGCCTCCTTCAGAGCCATCTCAGCACCACTCGCCTGGTAGCTCACCCGAGAGGCAGGTGAGGACATGGGTCCCCTGCTCCCCAGTGTTGGCGTTTCCTCAACAAATTGCCTTTCCCACAAAGGAAATGCC
The DNA here is from genome assembly GCA_008750895.1 of Mirza zaza. Taxonomy (NCBI): domain Eukaryota; kingdom Metazoa; phylum Chordata; class Mammalia; order Primates; family Cheirogaleidae; genus Mirza; species Mirza zaza. Next base: position 58,137 of record VSMD01085146.1, read on the forward strand.
TTTGTACGATGCATCTTCAAAGTCTCCTGATTGTGAACAGGACTGAAGGGGCATCCAGTAGTCAGCAGACCTCGTCCTCAAACGCCAATCCTAGTGCAGCATTAGAAGCAAACGGATGAGCTTTGTGACGAGCAATCTGGCCACGCTCGGGGTCCGGGCCGCCCTGGGGAGCAGCCTGCACCCCGACTCCATCCTCGGGAAAGGTGTTCCCATCTCCACCGCCCCAGGGAGCGGGAATGGCGCAGATCCCGAAGTGTTCTGATGACGCCCAGGCAGGTTCATTTCATCTGCAAACCTCGACAGAAGCGCTTTGTCTCATTCTGATGTGGGGGATAAAAATGGCTTAAAAAACTCATTTTAATCTCTACACTTACCTGGGATGAGAACGCAGAGTCTCTTGGAGAGACGAAAGCCAGTATTTGCTCCACATACTGTACCCTCATTGGCCGAAGCTCTCGCCAGCTCCTGCCGGCACTCTCGGGGGCGACTGAGGTCCTTTTACTCCAAGGAGTACTCCATGGCCATGTCCTCACCATGAGGGGACTTCCCACTTCCTGCCTGTATAGACAGGGGCTGGCAGGGGTCACTCAGACGGTGTCTTCTGCAGGACCCCTTCTTTCCTGCAGGGCTCCTCAAATGTCACAGCCCCTGGGTCATGGCCACCCCCCACCCTGCTCTTCAAGGTGAGGGCCGTCAAAAGGGATGTGTCCCCAGGGCACTGTCATGCCTCCCAGTCCCCCTGTGGCACTGTGACCTTCATCTGCCTCTCTGCAAACAACGGGATGCAAATATGACTGGAGGTGATTCTACCTGCCTGCTCTCCAGGGGGCTCCCCTTACAGGGCTCCCCTCGCCCGCTGCGCCAGGGCGCTCTGATGCCCACGTCAGACACCGAAGCTCCGTGTGCAACACGCGGGAGCATGGAACACAGCAGAGCGAGGGAAGGATGGTCTCGATTTCAAAGGGCGCATAATTTTGTTTTTTAAACCTTTGTTTCATGCCTGAGTTGGCTGTGCTAGAATTAAATGCAGGCACGTATTAGATTCAGCACCAATGCACAGACCTAATTATTTTCGGGTTAAGGTAGAGATGAGGGAGAACTTTGGAACTACACTAGTTGGAGAGCCACTTGAAAGGGTGCAGCAGCAGCAGGCCGACGAAACAGGACAGTCTTGTCCCCGTCAAAGAGGAGAAGATCAGACCAGAGGCTAAGAAGGGTAAAGAGAGTGAACCAGGAAACACTGCCCAGGAGGCAGGACTTGCCACCTCCGAGGGTGTACAACAAGAAAGAGGACAGAGAGGACAGGGACAGGAGCAAAAGGTGGAGTGCTGACTCCGTGGGGAGAAATATTATTTTTTAAATGAGAAAAGTTGTCCATAACTGAGGATTAAGAAAGAAAAGTGTACACCTGGGTCATGTAGGAGACAAGTGCAGACGCTGGACTTGGAACTACAGCCCTTACTCCCGGTGGTGGAATCGGTGCGTGTGCACCATATCTGCGTGAGCCGTGGGTGCGGGGCGGGCTCCGGGCAGGGCAGCCTCACAGAGAATTCTGCACAGGCAGTGCACTGCAGGTGAGATGAATGAAGTGAGTCGCAAGAAATTTCTGCAAATGAAAATCTTGAGTTTCAGTCTCAAACGTTCCCGCATGGGCTTTTATCACTTTTCTTTCACTTGGCCCGCTTTCTTCCTAAACCCATTTTTAAAAATTACACATACGTATTTAAGTTGTCTCGCTGGTGAGATTTTTAAGGGAATCGAGAAGTAGCGTATTTTAATTCCTGAAAAAACGACAGGCAAGAAAATCTCCAGGCTTTAAGGATTTGGGCCACACCCCCCATCAGATTGTTTCCCAGAACATGGGCATAAATATATCAATTAGCAGTTCGCCAAACGAAGTGCGCTATTGCAAATTACAAAACACCCGCATGATTGTTACAAACCTTAGTAAATGTCTCCCCTCCCACAATTCACGTATTATTCAAACCGGTGATTAAAATTAAGAGCTGTTTCCAATAAATAACTCTCATCACAAACTGCCTTTCAATTACCAAATTGTCCACGCTATTGGCCATTATCAGGCCACGCCATTAACTGGGTGATGGAAAAAGTAATTCAGATTCCAGCTTAAAGGTCTCCTCCTCTCTCTCCCCAATTAACACTAACAACATGCTGGCCACAGGCAATTCTCAGAGTGCTTTGCCTGACTTAAATTTGCTTTTAGCGCTCAGTGCCAGGAATACCTAGAAAATTATCTACTAATTATCTAGCATTATCTATGTTGGTTCATGTCTGAAGAACAGTTCATCTAATTCCAAGCCCCTTTGCTATTTGCCTCCAAAGACTGGGTTTAACTGTGAATTTCTCCAGAAGGGTTTGCACTAAAGGCTGGTAATTATGTGCTTTGCATTCTTTGGAGGGAGTTCTCTCAGGTATCAACAACAAACAGAGTCACTCAAAGGGTGCTTTCACAGCAGGTAAGCGGCAAGCAGTAATTACATCTTGACATTTCCAGTGTTTTCTCCTACTGGACAATTAGCAGACAGTATGCTAACGGATCCCTACTGTTCTCAAGAGAACTATGAACTCCCACACCCCTTCTAAAAAAGGCATGGAACCTTCTACAGGCTAGACATACAGTCATAGTAAAAAGATAGTGCTCTCTGAGCAGGTGGATTTTGAACAAATTTAGCATGGAAGAAATAAAATTTAATTTTACAGTAGGTTGACATCTGATCCTGGTCGGTATTTTACTGAGAACGTGGAGAGTTGTCAAGGTAAAAGTGTCGAAGATGTGTATTAACGGCTGAAGTCATGTGGCCACTTTATCCATTTCATATGAACAAGTAAAAATACCTCTAACATGCAGGAAACTTGGAAATGGCAGCCCATTTGAGAAAGCACCTTCAAATTCCTAAGGTAAAAAGCCACAATTATTTATTTCTCTTTAAATTTTAAAACATTACACATCTTAAAAAAAAAAAAGTTAGAAGTGTGGTCCCAATAATGACTTTCTTGAATTTGAGGGGAACTTACTAATCTGATGATCCATCGCACTTGAATATTTTGTTATGCATTTTCTACAAAAAAAAAAGGACGCTCTCCTACGTAACAGAAATATGATCATCCAAATCAGGAAGCCAGTGCTGATGAGCTACTACCTTCTAACTTTCATACCCTATTTAAGTTTCATTGATTGTCCCAATAATGCCTTCTTTAACAAAAATCTTAACAAATTTTTCTTTTCAAAATGAGAAGCCGCCTTTAATTGTCATGGGTTAGTCCGTGGCCTTACCAAAGGCAAACGGTTTACCAACGTGCAGATACTACTAATGAATATGGTGGTCTATGGCAGGGCTAGACTTCTGCTTTGCTACCTCCCACCTGCAGACGGCAATTATTAATATTTAATTGATGATGCTTAAATGTCCAAAGGATTAATATTATTATGATTGTGGTGGTGGTGAAGTAAATCACAGGTTTTTAGAAAATCTCCTTCCCCAAAGGACAAAAATGTGGCTGCGATCCCTTAAAGGCACAAAACACACGTTGCTGCCCACATCGGGGTGGCAATGGCAGATTGGAGGAGCAACGCTTTTCGACATGGAAGTATGGTGAGAGCCACGCCGTGAAACTCAGTATGTGGGGAAGGACTCACTGGCTCCTTCTGCAGCAAGGGCGGAACCCGGCATCTCCAAGTCCTCGAGAGCGCTTGCCATATTCTCCTACTCACCCTGTTCTCAGATCTCCCTCTCCGCGAGAGGCGACTGGGAACTCCTCCTGCATGTCCAAGAGCATCTCCTCCACGGCAGGTTGGGACAGCACCCCTGACCTCCATCTGCCTGCACCCGCCAAAGTCCCCCGTCTCAAGTACTGTGCTCCTCCACCTGCTCAAGTCAAATTTCTAGGGTCGATTCATCCTCGGGAGCTATCTTTCCCTCACTCTGCAATTTCATTCCATGGACAAGTCCTGCTTCTCTCTGGAATATCTTCTTGTTCGCTCCAGTTCTCTCTGTCTACATTAATTTCATTTCATTCCAGGCCACCGTTGTTTCTTACCTGGATTTCCGTAGTAGCTTCCTGGGCTGTTGTCCCGGCCTCCACTGTCAGCTGCCTGTAAGTCATTCCACATGCAGGAGGCAAAAGGCCTACGTAAAATTTAAATCTAATTATGCTGCTTAAAGCCATCTAAAGACTTCCTAACACAGGTATAATGAAATCAAAACCGCTGACCCCAATATGGCAGAGGCTAATAGTCCTGCCTCTCAAATATCCATTTATCCTGTCACGTCTTATCAAGACATCTTTTGGCTGGAATGAGAAATATGTACAACTTAGTTAAAAAACAAAACAAAACAAAAAGAACAATAAACAAAAACCTCCCTAATTTCTGACCTTTTTTGTAACTGGGAGTAGCCAGTATCGTGACTTAGTTCTCGCCAATGACATGGAATTCCGCTAGCAAATTCTGGGAGAACTTTCACTTTCCTGATGCAAGTTTGACTTCATCTTGGTTGCCCTTCTTCCTCTATTCCTATCTGGGATGTAACTGTGATGTCCAGAGCAGCAGCCACCTTGTAGAGACAATGAAGTAAAGTCTAAGAGAATTAAAGAAGACATTGCTGAAACTTCGGGGCCTTTAAATTAACACAAAACTATCTACCTCAACCTTCAGATTTCCTGTTGCCTGGTAAAAGGAACGCATATGTACTTAACTCACTGTAGCCACGTCTCTGTTACCCGTAACTGCAACTGACACACCTGCCTTCTGAGGACCTGCATTTCCTGATGCCCATCTGGCTCTCAAACTTCATTTTCTGCCACTCCCTGTTCGTTCACTTTATTCTTTCTCACTTTTGTTTCACCTCCCCTAAGTTAGTACCCCCAACAATGCACACACCCATCACCATGCTGCCACTTTTAAAATTTTCTCCATGCCACTACTCACCCGAAATGTTTTTTTTTTTTTTTTCTTTTTATTACCTGAGCCCCTAACACTGTGACATAAACTTTATGGAGACAAGAACCGTGCCTGAGTTTTTTTGACTAGAACAATGGTGGTGGACAGTTAATGAATATTTTCTGAAGAATGGAATGAATGGTTATCACTTTTTGAAATTTTGTGTTTAATTTGCATTATATTCTTACTTAGCATTGCTACGTATATCAAAAGTTTTAATTTCTTTTCATTTTAATCTTTTTTTCTCTTAAAGTTTTTTATAGTCCTTAAATTTATTATGTTTCTTTGTTAACTTATACACTCTTTTCAGGTTTTCAGATGGATGATTAGTTCTTTTAATAGATTTACAAATTTTCCTCAAAAACTTATTTAAAGTCACAAATGTGCCTCAAATTTCTGTTTTAAATGTATTATCAAAACCTTACATACTTGAGTTATTTATGATTCTGCTACAATGTTTCCATAACTCACCTATTGTTTGCCCTTTAACTCCAGGGTTATTTAATAGTGATCTCAGTGATTTCCAAATGCATAAAAGCTTTTTGTCATTGTTATTGGCTTTAAAGTTAAGGAACACAATATGATATTGATTATTTACAACTCATAGATTTTTCTTTTGTTGCCTAATTTATAACCTAGTTTTGGAAAATATAACAAAATGTGTACTCGTTTGTGAATATACATTTTATACATTTTAAATAGGGCTTGTCAATCATTTTATTTATACTTTTTATATCATTCTTATTTTTGTCCTAATATTACTACACCAGTTTATTAAAGGGTGAGATAAGATTTATTTTTCTACCCATGTTCCCTATCTTGTCTGTTCAGTTTCAAATTTCAAATTCATGCTTTTCAGTATATTTAAGTTGGAGATTTTAATATATTTTGATCCAAAGTTCTTTACGGTATAAAAAGTCCTCTTCAGTGTCTTACGATCTCTTTGAGTGGTGATGAGGAAAAACTATGAGGCAACTGAAGAAGGTGATAGGAAAGAGATGTAAGGCAGACACAGATCAATGTGTCTGTTTGTGTTAGCATTTAACTGTGTCACAACAAGAGAAAAGGGTGCTCTAGACTAACAATTACCAAGAAAAAAAAAAAAACAGAAAATGAGACTCAAAACTTTTCAAAATATGAAATTTCCCTCTTTCTCACACAGTTAAAAGAGCCAGGAAGCAGAGGAAATGTAATAGTGAAACAACTAGAGTATATTTATGCAAAGTCACATATAATAAATATCATCAGCAGAAAATTCAGAATCTCATGATGGTACTAGGCAAAAGGAAATGCAAAGTGAGAGTAATCAATCTCAGAAAGAATTTAGAAAATAATGTTATCAGAAGTCAAGATTAAATTACAAAGTATCTTAGGGAGGACAGGGAAAACTGAAAATATAGTATGATAAATACAGGATATAAATAAAAGAGCTTACTTATAGGATATAAATAAAAGAGTATTAAGAATGCTATCAAAAGAATCAGAAAGTAGTAGGTGTGGGAGATCTGCAAAGGGTGTCCAACATAAGTACAATTGGAGTAATTTTTTTCCTACCCCAACACTTTTCCTTTGAGAAAAAACAAAACAATAAAACAAAATTATTTTTAAAAGTGTAACATACAAGCACACACACACACACACCACATTCTTGAAATAAAAGAAAACTTGAATTTTCATATTGAGAGGGGCCCATTACATGCCTGAAAATATTGACTCAGAAGAAATATTAATTCTAAAACATATTGTAATAAAAGTTAAACCATAAAAATATGTAATACGTGAACTTCCAACTGTAAATTTCAAGTTTACAAAGAAAAAAATCAAGTTGTTCTCAAATTCTTAACAGCAAATATATAAACAAGAAAAGATAGAGCATCAATAGGAGAATATTTGTCAAGAAAATTAAAATGTACATTCACCTAATGTAATATTATGTTAGTGTAAAAAATTAGGTATTGTAAATAGAGTGAACTCTAACAAAAAAGTGAGAAAAGTGGTATTATTGAGTGATATTCATAACACATACTTAAATTAAAAAATGAAGAAAGTTACAGAATGGTATATTTATTATGCTGCATTTTATGTAAGAAAAAAGGTGACAAAAATATAGATGGTTGCTTATTTTTTAAAGAAAACCAGTGGAAAAACAAACCTAATACAGATAGATATAGATAGTGTATAGATAGCTATCTATACATTATAGATGTCTATATCTATAGATAGTGTTGGGTAAATACATATAGATGTAATGCATTTGTAAGTATACATTTGATATTCTAATCATGTAAATGTTTTACCTATTAAAAGATAAAATAAAATTTAAAAAAATATTAATTATTAAATTTCATGAAGACAAAAATAGATGGCTAACATAACACAGAAAAGAAATAACTCAAGTTATATTTTATATATGATTCTGATAGTACATCCTCAATGGGATATATTTCAAGGGTCAAAAGGATTGTAAATAAATCTTAAACTTCACTCAGAACTTCTATTTGTAATGATGACATTTTAATTTTGATACTAATCTCTGCAGACCATAAGAAGGACCAATAGGCAAATATGTTACTGATATTATAAACCAAGGCTTTCAATGTAAGATAAAAATAGAAAATAGAAACAGTTAAAGGCAAAACCCTCTAATGTTAAATATTGTTCAGAAATATGATTTCATAATTAATTTCAAAAATATGTACTTTCCCAACCTCATCTTATAATCTGGAAGTAATGACACCTGTAGCAAAAATTATCTCTAGTGCCCAGAAACTGATCTCACTACCATTCATCACTAGCAGATGTCCGTATTCATTAGATAAAAACCAACTTAAACTGAGCAACAAGAAGGGTTCAAAGTGTTCAAAGACCAATGGGAGGCATTTCAGAAGAATACAAGAGATGAGGCAGAGCAATATTGCTAAATAGAACTCTCAGTGGTCTTCCTTCCTGCAGGAACAAAAGTTGAACAACTCCCCACACAATAAAGCACCTTCACAAGAACCAGGATATTAGGTGAGTGAACGCAGTACCTGATGCAAACATACTAACAAGGGAAGACGCATTGAGGAGTGTGGGAAGGATGATCTTGCATTGCTCACACCAGCCCTTTCCGAGCCCCAGGCACAGTATGGAGAGAGAATCTGCTGTGTGCCTGGGGAGAGCGGAGTGAAGAGAGAGCGGGACTTTGCATTAGAACTCAGTGTGGACATGTCGCGGTGGAAGGCAACACCAGGCAGAATTCCGCTGGTGCCCACAGAGGGGAGCATTTAGAGCAGCACTAGGCCAGAGGAAATCTTCTACCCTAGTACGAAGAAACTGAGTCCTGGCCACTTAATTACTGGATGGCCAAAATGGCCTCAAATAAATTTGGGTGGCAGCCAGGACACACCAGCTGCAGTCCCTGGGCAAGCCCTGGTGCTGCGCTGGTCTTGGAGTCTGCGGGCTTGTGGTGCAAGCCAGTGTGACACCAGCTGTGATAGCCACCAGAGTGCCCTGTCACCCCCTACCCCAACTCCAGGCAGCACAGCAAGAAGAAAGACTTCTTCTGATCTGGGGAAATACTGGGAAGAGAGTGAGGGACTTTGCCTGTGAATGCAGGGAATTCTCCCATGTCTTCCCTAAATTCACCAAGACTGTGTATCTAGGAGCCTGAAATAGCTGAAGCTTTCCTGGGCTTAGGGTGCCCCCTTGTGTCAAAAAAGCTGCATTGACCACAGGCTTAGGTAACAGGACTCAATCTCCTTTGAATCCTTGGAAAGCCCTCTCAGGAAGGACTGGTATGAACAAGGCCACACTGTAAAGACTGGAATATATACCTAACGCTTCAATGCCCAGACATCAGTGAACACTGACAAGCACCAATAACATCCAGGAAAACATGACCTCACCAAATAGACTAAATAAGGTAAGAGCGACCAGTCCTGGAGTGACAGATATCATGAACTCTCAGACAGGGAGTTCAAAATAGCTGTCTTGAGGAAGCTCAACAAACTTTATGATAACACAAAGAAACAAATTTAGAATTCTATCAGAGAAATTAAAGAAATTTTCATAATAAAAAACAGAAATTCTGAGGCTGAAAAATTTAATTTTCAAACTGAAAAAAATGCATCAGAGTGTTTCAATAGCAGAATTAATCAAGTAAAAGAAAGAATTAGTGTTCTCGAAAATAAGCTATTTGAAAATACACAATAAGAGGGAAAAAAAGGGAAAAGGTATTAATAGAATGAAGCACACCTATAAGATCTAGAAAATAGCCTCAAAAGAGCATACCTAAGAGTTATTGGCCTTAAAGAGGACACAGAGAAAGAGATCAGAGTAGAAAGTTTATTCAAAGAAGTAATGACAGAGAACTTTCCAAATCTAGAGAAAAATGGGAACAGGAAGGCCAATGAACACCCATTAGTTTCAACTCAAATAACACTACCTCAAGGCATATAATAATCAAACTATCAAAGGTTAAGGACAAAGAAAGGATCCTAAAAGCAGTAAAAAAATAAAATAAAATAAGCAAGTAACATATAAAGGAGCTCTGATATATCTGACAGCAGACTTCTCAGTGGAAACCTTCCAGACCAGGAAGGAGTAGGATTACATATCTACTGTGCTGGAAAAAAAAATATCCAACCATCAAAGCTATCCTTCAAACATGAAGGAGAAATGAAGACTTTCCAAGACAAACAAAAGCCTAGGGAATTCATCAACATTAGGCCTGTCTTTCAAGAAATGCTAAAGGGAGCTCTTCTTCAATCTGAAATGAAAGGATACTAACATGCAACAAAAAATCATCCATAGATATACAACCCACTGGTAGAAGTAAGTACAGACAAATACAGAATACTCTCATGTTATAATCACAGTATGTAAACCACTAATATCTGTACTATGAAAACTAAATGCTATTATAATTTTTAAAGAGATAAACAATGTAGAATTTATAGAAACAACAAAAAGTCAAAAAGTGGGAAAGATGGAGTAAAAGTGCAGAGTGTTTTTTTTAAAGTTTTCTCTTTGCTTGTTTTTTTGTTTTCATTGTGATTAGAGTTCAATTGTCATCAGTTTAAAATAATTGGATAAAAGATGGTTTTACAAATCCTATGGGTAACCATACAGCAAAAACTTACAATAGATAAAAAACAAAAAGAAAGAAATTAAAACATAATTCCAGAGAAAATCACTTATACACAATGGAAGACTAGAAGAAAAAAAGAGAGGACTAACAAAACAACTAGAAAACAAATAACAAAATGATAGTAATTAAGTCCTTACCAATCAATAATAACATTGCATGTAAATGGACTAAATTCTCCAATTAAAAAACATAGAATGGCCAACAGGATAAAAAATACTAAAACAAAAACAAATAAGGCCCAACTATATGCTGCCTACAAGAATCTCACTTCATGTAAAAAAGCACAAATAGACTAAAAATGAGAGGATGGACAATGTTTCATGCAAATGGAAACCAAAGCAGATAAAGAGTAGCTATGCTTATGTCAGGTAAAACAGATTTCAAAATAGCAACTATAAAAAGAAACAAGAAGGTCATTATATAATGTTAATTCACCAAAAATACAATAATTATAAATGTATATGCATCCTATTTTGGAGCACCCAGATATATAAAGCAAATATTATTAGAGCTAGAGAGAGATTCCAATACAATAGTTGAGGATTTTAAGACCTCATTTTCAGTATTGAATAGATTATCTAGACAGAAAGTCAACAAAGAAATATAAGACTTAATGTGCTCTATAGATTAAATGGGCCTAATAGACATTTATAAAACATTTAATCTGACAGTTGCAGAATACAAATGTTTTTCATCAGCACTTGGAACATTCTCAAGAATACACCATATGCTAGGCCACAAAACAAGTCGGTCTCAAAATTTTTTTTTAAATGGTATCATAAAAAGTATGTTTTCTAATTAAGATAGAATAAAACAAGAAATCAATAGCAAGAGGAACTTTGAAAAGCATACAAATACCAGATGCTAGTGAATGACAATTGGGTCAATAAACAAATTAAGTAGAAAATTTAAAAATTTTTTGAAACAAATGGAAATTGAAACACAGCATACCAATACTAGTGGTAAATAATAATAATAAAAAAAAAAGTGCAAAGAGGGAAGTTTATAGCAATAAACACCTATATCTAGAAAGTAGAAAGACTTGAAAAAAAACTAATGATGGATCTTACAGAACTAATAATGCAAGAACAAACCAAACTCAAAAATCAGTAGAAGAAAATAAATAATGAAAATCAGAGCATAAATAAATAAAACTGACACTAAAAAAATATTAAAAAATCAATGAAAAAAAGTTGGTTTTGTTTAAAGGATAAACACAATTTACAAACTTTTACCCAGATGGAGGGGGAAAAAAGAAAGAGATCCAAATTAATAAAATCAGACATGAAAAAGTAGACATATAATTAATACCAGAAAAACTCAAAAGATCATTATAGACATATAAGCAACTAAATGCCAATGAATTGGAAAACCTACATGAAATGGATAAATTCCTAGACACTTTACCAAGATTGAACCATGAAAGAAAAGAATAATGGACCAATAACAAGTAACACAATAGAAGCAGTATTAAAAATTTCCAATAAAAAGAGGCCAGGACTTGATGGCTTCACTGCTGAGCTCTATTAAACATTTAACAAAGAGCTAATCCCAATCCTACTCAAACTATTCTAAAATATTAAGGAGAAGAAAATATTTCCAAACTCACTCTATGAGATCAGCATTACCCTGATACAAAACCAGGCAAAGCCAAAAACAATAAAAGAAAACCAAAGACCAATATCTCTGTTGAACATAGATACAACATTTTTAACAAAATTCTAGCAAATTGAACTCAACAGCATATTAAAAAAAAAAAATCATTCATCATGATCAAGCAAGTTCTACCCCAGGATGCAAGGATGCTTCAACATATGCAAATCATCAAATGTGATAAATCAATCAACACAATTAAGGACAAAAACCATATGGTCAATAGATGCCAAAAAACATCCAATCAAATGCAACCTCCCTTCATGATAAAACCCTCAACAAACTGGGCATAGAAGGAACGTACCTCCACAACATAAAGGCCATACACAACAAACTCAAAGCTAATATAATACCAAATAGGAGAAAATGGAAAGACTTTCCTCTAAAATCTGGCGCAATACAAGGATGCCAATTTTCACTACTTTTATTCAAAACAATACTGGGAATTTTAGTCAGACCGATCAGACAAGAGAAAAATAAAATAAAGGGCAAAGGGCGCCCTCATTGGAAAGGAAGAAATCCAATTATCCTTGTTTGTAGATGATACACTCTTCTCATCTAAAGACTCTAGTAAAAAAAAAAAAAAAAAAAAAAAAAAAACAACAACAACTATTAGAACTGATAAACAAATGCAGTAAAGTTGTGGGATACAGAGTCAACATTCAAAAATTAAAAACATTTGTAAATACCAACAGCAAACAATCTAAAAAAGAAACTAAAAAGCAACCCAATATACAATAGATAAAAGTAAAATAAAATACCTAGAAATAAACTTAACCCAAGAAGTGAAAGCTCTCTACCATGAAACTATAACACATTGATGAGAGAAACTGGAGAGGATACAAAAAAGAGACAGATATTCCATATTCATGGATGAAAATAATCAATGTTGCTAAAATGTTCATATTAACTGGCAATCTGCAGATTCAACATAATACCTGTCAAAATACCATTGACATTCTTCACAGAAATAGAAAAACAATCCTAAAATTTATATGGAACCACAAAAGACACAGAACAGCAAAAGCAATTGGGAACAAAAAGAACAAATCTTAAAGTATCACATTACCTGACTTCAAACTATACTACAAAGCTGTAGTAACCAAAACAACATGGTATTGGCATAAAAACAAATACATAGACCAATGGAATAGGAAAAAGGACCCAGAAATAAATCTACATAATTATAGTCAACTTAGCTTCAACAATGTCTCCAAAACATATATTGGGGAAAGGACTATCTCTTCAATAAATGATGCTGGAGAAAACTGGATATCCATATGCAGAAGAATGAAACTAGAGCCCTGTCTTTCACTACTTACACTATATACAAAAATCAAATAAAAATGGATTAAAGACTTAAATGTAAGACCTGAAGATACAAAACTACTAGACATAAACATTTGGGAAAGGTTTAAGGACATTGATCTGAATAAAAATCGCTTGAGTAAGGCCTCAAAAACACAGGCAATCAAAGCAAAGATGACAAATTGGATCACATCAAGGTAAAAAGCTTCTTCACAGCAAAGGAAACAGTCAACAGAGTGAAAGGATCACCTACAGAATGAGAGAAAACATTTGTAAACTATTCAGCTGACAAGAGAACAATAAGCAGACTACATTAAAAAAAAGCCCAAAGAATTCAATAGCAAAGACAAAAACCCAAATAATCCTATTTAAAAATGGGCAAAAAATCTGAATAGACAGTTCCCAGAAGAAGACATAAAAACGGTCAACAAGTATATGAAAAATTACTCAGCGCTACGAATCATCAATCATCAAATAAATGCAAATCCAAACCACAGTGAGACATCATCTCACCCCAGTTAAAACAGCTTTTATCAAAAAGACAAAAAATAATGAATGTGGGTGAGGATGTAGAGAAAGGGGAACCCATGCACGCTGTTGCTGGGAACATTAATTAGCATAGCCACTACCGAAAACAGTTTAGAGGCTCCTCAAAAAAAATAAAAATAGAACTACATGTTGTCCAGCAATCCCACTGCTGAGTATACCAAAGGAAAAAGAAATTAATATATCAAAGAGGTATCTGCATTCCCATGTTTGTTGCAGCCCTATTCGCAATAGCCAAGATGTAGAATCAACCCAAGTGCCCATCAACATGTGAATGGATAAAGAAAATGTGCATACACGCAATGGAATAATATTAAGCTATTAAAAAGAATGAAATCCTGTCGTTGGCAGCAGCATAGATGATGCTGAAGGACTTTATGTTAAGGGAGATGAGCCAGGCACAGAAAGACAAATATTGCATGTTCTCACTTATATGTGGAAGTTACAAAAAATTGATCTCATGGTGGTAGAGAGTAGAAAGGGGGTTACTGGATATTTGGGAGGGTTGTGGGGAGGAGGGATAGAGAGGGGTTGGTTCATGGGTACAAAGGTACAGTTAGGTAGAAAGAATGAAATCTAGTGTTCAGTAGCACAATAGTGACTACAGTTAACAAAAATTCATTATGTATTTAAAATAACTAGAGGAGTATATTTGGAATGTTCCCAATCCAAAGAAATGATCACTATTTGAGGTGATAGCTCTCCCAATTGTCCTCATTTGATCATTATACATTTTATGCTTGTAGCAAAGTATCACATGTATTCCATAAGTGTGCACAACTATTATTTACCCTTAAAAATAACAATAAATCTCAAGTACATAACCTCACATAGGAAGTGTTCTTGCTAAAAATAGTGACCGTGAAGGTCACCCTAACCTTTGGTGCTCAGGAAAGGTAAGTGCTAGAAAGCAAGGTAAGGCATAGTATAAGAAAACAATCAAACAAATAAAAAAGTAATTGCCTTTCTCTCTTCAAAAAGCAATTATCATGGGAAAAATTAAGACTTTGAGTGGGAAGGGACTATTCTCAATTTGGAGTACACAGAGGAGACATAGTAATGCAATGCATAGAGACAAATCTGATTTTGATTAAACCAGTTCTAAAACAGTTTGGGAAACAAATAGAGAAAATGTGCAAATGGCCTATGATAAGCTAATATTAGAGAATCATTGATAATTGAATCTTGTGTGATAATGGGTATACATGGGTATGTGTGTTTGGCAAAACATTTATGTACCTCTATCTATCTATCTATTTACCTATCTATCTACTTATCTCTGTATCTGTCTAGAGACATAAACTTACAAGTAAATACATTGATAGGCACGAAATTAGAAAAAATTAAAAAGGTAAATATAAACATGTGACAAAATATTAATTGTTGAATTGAGGTAATTGTATTGTCTTCTGCTTTTACTATACTTTTGAAATTTCTCATAATAAAAATAAAAATTATATATAAAGACTATTTTCCATTTCAGTATTAAATTTTATGTCTTTTAAGTGGAACTACCTAAATCTTGTTTTGAACTTTAAGATTATTCAAATATGAAATATAATTATATTAAAAGTTATTTGCCTTTCCCAAGTGAAAATAACGGAAGTCATAATTTTTGAAGATTTGATTAGATTGCAAAATTATTTCATGTATCAACAAATTTCTGTAGATAAGCTATATAAAAGCCATTTTAGAATCCAGTAATTGAATAATTCTTGCTGCATGGAACTCTCTAGAAAATGATGGGTCCATGTGCCTCCAAGATGTGCCTTTTCTATCTTCTAGTCCTCTTTGATCCAGCCACGTGTTCACAGAACTAAATCTATCTTTTTAAATCCAGACACAATTTCTTCTAAAAAGAATGGTTCCAGGTGTTTGTTAGGTTGCACTAGATTTCAAGAATAAAAGTAACTCTGCGCGCGCGCGCGCGCGTGTGTGTGTGTGTGTGTGTGTGTGTGTGTGTTCACGGGCACGCATGTCTGTGTGGGTTTATTCATGGGCAGGAGAGGAGCGTGTGTGTGTGTGTGTGTGTGAGATACTTCTGACATGTGAGTGGGTGCATTTCCAAACTCATGGCAGTGAGTGACAACGGCAGCTGGAAAGGCGGCCTTCCCGCAGCACGGAGACCTGTGTTCCTCTCTTCCCTTTCCTTGGGGCCTCTAGTTATGGTCATGTAGTCAGAAACATTTACATTTCGTAGGTGAAGGCAGCTGAGAGTCAGTGGAATAATGGAAGTGACATTAATAACATTAAATGTCATAACTCTTGACAACCTGATGCAAATGAGCACCTTACTAAGCAAGCAAGAAAAAAAAATATATCCCTGAATATATCTTTTCTTTAAAGCACATTCACTATTCAGGAAAAAAAAAAAAAAATCTTCAGCCAAGATGGAAGTCTAGAAGAATCCAATTCTGGTGACCTTAGCTACATTCCTCCAGGCACAAATTAGTCACCTTTCCTGGCTGTAATCACCTCCATGTACGGTACAGAGCAGTTTTGATATTTAGATCTATGCAAATGCTTCTTTTATTTATGCCTTTCCCTTTGGATTTTGCTCCCACTTTTCCTTAATCTTTTGTTTCTCTTCCACAAGGTTGTGAGTGGCTGGCGGAGGGGAGGGGCGAAACACCTCCAGGCCTCCACCTTCTCTGTTCTTCTTCCCGGGAAACATAACAAAGGGGCTTTCAGGCCCAGATGAAGCAAGTCCTAGCATTCCTTCCCTGTTGTCACAACAGATCGAGCAGCCCCCTCTGATGTGGCTCCCGGCTTTCTCATCTCACTCGCCTTGTCAGGGGGTTGCCGTCATTTAGAAAGGTACACCGTGCTTTGAAAGGATTAGAGGATGAAACACAACTCAATCCTTTATGGAAGAGAGGCAGAGAGGGAGGGTGGGAGAGAACTGTCAGATGTGAGGGAGCAATTGGACAGGAAGGACGCACACAAAGGGAGCCAGCACGTTGATAGGACTTCTGCTCCTGTGCGGCCAAAGTGGGCGCGACCTGCGTCCGACAAATATTTACTGCCACGGAGGCGGCACCCAGTGACAGAGCTGCAAGTGGAAACCGGTGGACACTTGAATCTGCTCTATCTTTATTTTCTCAACAAAGGAGAGAAATAAGTGACACGTTCATCATTTACACAACCTTTTTAATTAAAGAAATTAAAAGTCAAATAGTCCTGATAAGAGCAAAACTGAATCAGCTCAGCTGTGGGCCCGGTGTGGGTGGCCTTCTGCTTCCCTGTACAGGTGACAGGTAAGCTTGGGATCTATGCAGGCCAGCCCAGCCCCCTCACCGTGGAGGCATGGAGTTGCAAGTCCTGAGAGGTTTGATGATTGACCTACGATCACTAGGCTAGTGAGTGTCCAATGCCAAGTCAAGATGAGGTCTACCAACCACCGTCTCTAAGTCCTGTGCATGCTCTGCTAAATACCTCTGCCAAGGGAGAGTCTGAGCACTTTGGGAGAGAACTCTTTCTTGCTCACTCTCGTTGTCTTAGTTTCATTCCTGCTTTCCTTAACATTATAACAGAGAAGTGCTATTTTTTTTCCCCTCAGAATAATACTATACAAAGTAAGCCCTACACAGACTTTCTATGGGTAGCATAATATAAGACATTCACAAGCCTGTTGATAGATTTCATAGGTGATTGGTCACCAAGACCCTATACAATTGATTTCTCTCCAAATGGCATATACTTAGATAAAATCGTATGTGTTCTCTCTCTATGCAGGAAGAAAAGGCAAAAGGGGGAAATTCCTGATTAAGTTTGGGAAGTGTCCGTAGCAAGTGGGCTGGTTATTGTAGGTGCTCCTGGGGCAGCTTACTTCAAACCAAATGAAAGCCAACATTGATCACGTTACCTAAGGAACCCAAAGAACTTGAAGTTGATTTAAACCGATGCATCCAAGCTGCCTTGGCCGAGGTTCTTGCACGTTCATGGATACGTGGAAATTTCATTCCATTTGCTTGTTTTGGGGCTCATAAACTGGTACGTGCATGTCTTATTTTAGTGCAGAAGCCACATGAGAAGAGAGAGGCCAATGCACAAGTGAATCGTTGCAATTTAAAAAGTTATTTCTCGGTGGTGGTTTGGAGTGGAAGACATCAGTATGAACTCATGTTCAGATTCACACACAAACACACACAGGCGGAAAGCTGCAGAAACAAGTCTAGACGAGTGTATCTACGGGGTTGTATACACCTAGGTGACACAGAGAGAAGGACGTCCCAGCAGCAGCAAGCACACCTGGCACCCAGACCTTGCTTTCTAAATACCGCTCTCCAACAAAAGGAATCAAAACTCCCTGAAAAACTTGCTGATTTGAGAGCTGAGGCAAGAAAAACACAAAAAGAGCCTGGAATAAGTGAGTGCTCACAAAAAAAGGATGTGTGACCATAGGACTCAGAAACTCACGTAACAGATCTCCCAGTGGCCAAGCCTTGGGAAACCGTGAGTGGCAAAATAAATGATCGTGTCGTATTATAACACCAAGACTAAAGAAAATACCCAGAAATTCGTACTGGACACAAATGAGTAAACTAATGAATAAATAAGTGGGGATAAGAGACAAGTCTTTCTTACAGAAAAATTCCAATCACTAAATGTAGAATAAAATGAGGGACATAAAAATGCCCCATTGGAGCACCACAGTAGTAAATGCTGCCGAGAAAATTCACTGATGAAATTAGCGAAAGAAATCTTAAAAGAGGCAGGGATACTTGCATGTGCTCAAATCATGTCTTCCAATCTGTTTATCAATTATAGTAGTAGTTTTAACACATGTCCGCAAATTCTCTGATACTTCTTTTAGGAGGTGGAGCTTAATTTGTCTTCCCTGAGCGTGAACAAAACTAAGTGACTTAATTCTAACTCCTAGAGTATGGAAAGGGAAAAATGGTGACTTTCCAATTCAGATTTTAGATTTCCCATTTGAATTCCCTCTATGTAAGAATTTTTTTCTTCAATGACTTCTTAAATGCTCCCAATTTTTTAACTTTATTAATATGAAAGTGCATCATTCGTTCCCTTAATTCTGTCATCATTCCTTCGTGCATTCCTCCTACAGTCCTCGAGAGTTCGTGAAGCCCTCACTGTGCACTTTGCACATGGAGACAAGAGCATGCTTTCTGGTGAGCCTGCAGCGTGCAGGGATCTGAAACATGTCATCCCCGCAATGCGATTAGGGACCCAGACGGGCAGGGACAGAGGGTGGCTAAGCAAAGAGGAAAACATGCCTTACTCTGGAGAGAAGTGGACGAGAGCTCCCAACCGAAGAGACTATGAATAAGATAAGAAAGGGTAAAGAGGAATGCTCAAAACCGGTCAGTGGCAGGTGGGGGAGGTTGCATATGTAAAAAAAGAGGCAAGAACTTTCAGTAGATCATCATCATCCGAACCTACAAACAATCTGGGAGTCTTTGGGGACAGAGATTTTAAGGGGAGGGGACCCACAGTAGAGGGACTAGGGAGAGGTGGGATGAACCCTAAGGAAGGTGGAGGGCTGTTTCCGGGCTGTTTTTAAACCCTGTGGAGCCTCAGACTATCTTTAGCACCAGGGCGTGATCATGAGATTGCATTTTGCAACGAGGTATTTGGTGAGGAGCTTGAAGGATGATGAAACGGTTGGCCTGGAGGAATAGCAGCCAATTAAAAATTGACTGCATATCAAAGATAGGCATGATATGAGCAGTAGGGAGAGAGAACAAAATATTAGGAGAAATTTAACTGGCTAAAAATAATCAATAGGTATTTACCAGCTGCAGGCAGAGGCCAAGGGAGGCATAAGGTATATTTTCAGATTTCTTCCTTGGAAGTGTGATTTGATTTTATTACTCTTGTAGTAGTACTAGTAACAGTAGCAATGAAATCTAATAGTACTACCAGCTTTACTAATATTACTCGTGCTACTAATGCTACTACTGTTGCTGCTGCTACTAAAAGCAGCAGAGAGTACTGTCCTACTACTGATAGCAGTAGCACTACTACTAGTGCACCAAGTGCTTACTTATGTGCCAGGTAGAACCGGCTTCTGAGTGTGCATTACACACAGCTGCACAGGGATTTGTGCTCAGAAGGACCTCACACTTGGTTCAATGCCCTGCTGTCACTACCTTGAAATTCTTAATTTTTTGAAACAAATACCCACAGTTTCTTCCACTTTTTTCTTGTGAGGATTGGAGTGACAACTTCCAAGTTCTTTACAGGCCAGAGCTAAAGTCAAGAGAGATGTACTTTCAGGTCAGTCTGTGTCGACCTTGAATACTTTGTGGCATGTCTGAAAGGCATTTGGAAATGCTCCCTCACTCAGCAGAGAGCTGTCTCGTCCTGCTATGCCAGGCTCCACCACACAAGGGATTGTCTTCCTGGTTAGTTTTCCGGGATGACCAAATGCCCAACCCATGCTTCCGTCTCAGACGTGAGCCCTAAAGACTTCGGCACAAAGTGCTCAGGAGGACTGTGCCTGGCGCGAGAGCGATTGGGTATGGTCTTGGGGTAATAGGAGTCAGATAAGAGAGTTTAATGAAGAGCAGAGTGATGAAGTGTTAAGTGCTACGGAGAGGTCCAGTGCACAAGCTCAGAAAACTGTGTTTGATCTTGAACAAGCCTTTTAAAGTTAAGATGCCGTATTTTCTTTTCACTAAAATATAACAAACCTATTCATTCTGACAATTGTGAGGGCAATGGCAATAACGAATACTCCAAAGTTATAGGAAAGTGATGTTTAAGCCTAACTCAACTTGGTTATAATTCATTTTACAACACCAATCTGACTGGTGCACTTGAGGAGGTGGACATCCTGGAAAGTGACAACCTCGTCTATATTAGGCACTTCAAGAGTATTTGCAAATACAGTGACACCAGGCACATCACATCCGTTTGTCAAGGGAACAGCTAGGGGAGGAGGCACACAGAGCTAAAGTTTCCATTTGAATGAGAAGATAAATTTCTACATTTTTCAGAGAAGATGCTCAAAGACAAAACTGGACAAAAGGTGAGAATGAATGAGGCACTTTCCTAAAGTTCAAGTCAATAGAGACCTGCGTCCTCCTTCTTCACGACACATGCACAAGACTGTGTGGTCACAGGTGCTGTTTTGGAACCTTCCCTCTGCGTCCCCATCTTAAGGAATATCCAAAGGGAGGAAAAGGGTGTGCAGTTTGATTGACGTCCACATCTTGGGTCTCCATGAGAGCTCTTTGCTCTCATGGAGCAAAGATAGCCCTGGTTTTAATTTTAAAAGTTCAAGCTGTTCAAATCATTAAGCTGGAAGTCACCCAAACAAGGAGGCATCCGAATGCCTCTGAACATTATGAGACGCTGCTCTGCCTGACGTCACGCTACGGTTCCACGTGAATTCAGAAGTGCTTCTGCTTCAAATCAAATTAGGTGACGGTTGTATCAGTTATAAAATTATAAAATTATTGAGTAAATCACATGACATACATGCTTGAAAGCATGGGCATGTGTGAATATCTATCTTATCACAATCTCTTTGTACTTTTAAACATGTACACCCAGTGCTAGAGACTTATTTTGGATTGATACATCCTTAAACTGATGAAATTGATTTACTTAAACCCAGGTGGGACTATTGCTAGTTTATAGCCAAATAGTAGTTTTTACTCTTCTGTTGAGTTTAAATAATTCAGACACGACCTCTTTGGGCTAGGACAGATGAGTCCCATGTGTGGTCATGTGATGGAATCTCTGAGTCAGGGTGAGATTATTTCGTGTTTTCTGCTTATCCTCATAACACTCATTCACCACTCCGGTGAGACAGGTTGAGACTTCCACGGGTTAAAAAGAGGAGAGATTGCAAATCTGTCACATATCCTATTACCGCGAATGAGGCTGAAAGGTCACCAAGAATTTTCGGTCACCCCCCCAACCCCCCCCCCACCCTGCCACCAGCACAGGTCTGTCTGTTGTCACAGGAAATAGTGGTTCATTCATGGCCACTTCATTCAGAGGCACTTGGTGTTTCTGACCTAGAGGGCAGAGTTCAAACTTCTGTAAACCAGTTGAAGGGACGACGTCTATACATCCATTCAGCGACTGGGGCATGCATTTTCCCCAAGAGACCTCAGCAGAGAAAATTCCCTTCTTTCCTATGGAATGCCTTCTTCCCGGTGGTGGAGAGGGAGGCTGGATAATGTCATTCCAAATAAAAAATGCAAGGGGGAAAATTTGTGACTCGAAATCTGTGAAACTAGATTTATCTGCCTATCGTTGTCCAGATTATTTCGTTCTATGCAGGTTTAAACTTGTGTCCTCTTTTCCCCTTTTCCTGAAGAGGAGAAGACCAGCTTGAGTCCGGCTCCAGATAAACGGCGTGATCGCCACTTCAAGCCGTGGGAGCAAGGACGAGGGAGCGAGCACGCCGCAGAGCACCGCGGTGCAGGAGCAGAGTGTTACCTAAGCAACCGGGTCTTGCGAGGTGGAGGGTTCAGTGCCAAGAGAGCTAGCCTGGGGACATGGCGAGGGAGCTGTTAAATCAGCTCAGGGCTTAGCAGGCGCACTCCGCAGAGGGCAGGCTGTCCAAAAGGAGGGCTGGAGGCGGGTGGGTTCCCGTGGAGCCCGGTGGCAGCAATCACTGAGTGGCAGCCTGGAGCGAGCCGGGGGCCCTCATCAGCCCCGCTTGCTGGCTCCCTGAAACAAGTGGCGATGTCTGCGTATCACAGAGCTTAATTCCCCAAAGTAGGGAACAAAGGCGGGCATCAAAATGGAGCAATTTTTTTTGACACGAGGTAGTAAAGCATGGGACTAACCTCTTCTCAATCCCATCTTTGTTAACATGAACTCTCGTGTTAGCAGCCCCTTGTGGATGTCAGTCAAACCCCGCACAGCAGCACCACGTGGTACCCGTGACGAAAGCCACAAAGGAAGCGGAGTGGAACGTAAAAGGAGAAGGGACCCCAGGTGACTTTCCTGTGAGCACAGAAACCGGGCTGCCGTTGGAGTCAGACACCCGCCGTGGGCGCGTTTGGGGAAGTGTAAATCAACTCGCAGCGTTGCATGCTGTTTTGTTGTGTTGTTGGTTGTTTTTCGCTTAGTAGAACACTTTGATGTCAGCATGTGTATGTGAGTGAAGGCCGGGGTCTTCTCTGACAGCCGGTAGCTCACTGTTGAGCAGAGGGTGCAGGACAGTCTTTATTCTTTGGTGTAACCTCAACTATGCTCCCCATAGAAGCATGCTTTCCAAACTCGGAAAATGTATGCACATCTAGCAATTTTCCTTTAAAAGTATTTCACCTGTTTTTGTACAGGTTACCATCCTAGGTAACAGCTGTGTTTTTCTACCACTTTTTCATTATCAACCCCATTAAGAAGCCTTTTTAGATATTTTCCTAATTGCTGCATCCCATAGAAATTTAATAGCACAGACTCGCTGTATGCTTGTTTATGAGGTGTATGTATGTCTATGGTTCATGCAAAAGAGTAAGGGCTTTATTTTACCTCCCCACAAACCATTTTTGTTCCTTTCCTTGTGATGCCTTTCCTGCTGGGGACGCGTGCCCTATGGCTCTCTGCGGGTAGCTGAGAAGGGAAGGAGGCAGTCACGCCATGGCCATCCTAGAACTCTGGGTATTTGCTCTTTCTCTCTAGAGATCCCCAGTGTTCCTTAATGGTGCGTTCCCTTGCCTCTGTTGCAGAGATTTACGAACGCACTGGCGCCCCCAGCCCAGCCACAACTGCAGAGCAGAGGCAGCGGAGGTTTCCCAGGGAAAATGCTCTCGAAGTCCACTTGCTCCACTGCGAACCTTCCACCTCTGAATAAAGCACTGCACCTCTTCCCCCAGAGCTCATATCTCATGTCCTCTTATCCACCTCTGCGGTTTTATGTTCTCAGCTAATGACTTTATCTTCTGTGTCTTTATCTCTCTACAAGCAAAAAGTTACAGGCCAAAAAAAAAAAAAAAAGTCCTAGCAAGTGTGCGACTCATTACCAAGTCCTAGAATACTCAATTTTTCAAAGTGAGTTTGAGTCTTATCTTCTGCGTTCACCGTCTCTGCACTACGCACTTTCGCCGTACTGAAAAGCAGAACACTTTGCAAGCTTGCCCTGCTTGCTCTGCCAGCCTGGAAGGCTCCCAAGACCACGCCCTCCCATGCCAACCCCTCCCCGTTTTTTAGGAACCTAATCCCAGGTGTCCGGGAGCCTTTCCCCAGCCTCCCTCACCAGTTCCCGTTTCCTGACCTCCTGCTCCAAAGTCCATTCCTGCCTCTGAGCCCCGAGTCCTCAGTCCAGGAACTTGTGCTGTCTTGTAACTGCACTGTCACCTGTGACCCTGCTAGACTGTGTTCAGCTTTGGGGACAGGAATTGTCTTATTCAGTTCTGAGCTTCCAGTGCCTATGCCGGACCCCGAGTAATACATTTCCACACCCCTATTAAATGATAGAACAATTGACTGACCGATGAAAGCACAAATTACTCGATGGAAAAAAAGAGGATAAGAATTAAAAAAAATAATAATAACC
Organism: Mirza zaza; assembly: GCA_008750895.1. NCBI lineage: Eukaryota > Metazoa > Chordata > Mammalia > Primates > Cheirogaleidae > Mirza > Mirza zaza. The sequence goes on from VSMD01085146.1 coordinate 82,221, forward strand.
TGCTGACACAACAGCTCGACTAAATAACCGTGAAATGTTAACTACTTGGAATGAGTTACAGACCTTCAAAGATAAGCTAAAAGCTTCCACAGTAAGACTTGCCGCCTGGGCCTGCAGCGTGCACTCCTATGATTTTCAGAGAAGCACACGGCACATCTCTTTAGGACGGGGGCCCAGTGGCGGTGGCAGGAACTCCAGGGCGGTTACACTCGGCAGCAGTTCGGTTACTGAGAGCAACCAGGACGATCGCATTGACAGAGAAAGTAGAGCCCAAGGTCTCCGTGTTTTTTTGAAGACAGCAATTTTATCAGGCTTTTACCCAATATCGCTACTTGAGGATGACTTTGCCATAGCAGCCTGTCATTGATTTATATCATCAAGAGCAGGAAAGAGTCTTTGAGTGTGATTGCATCATTCCAATAGAGAAAAGCACGTACCACCTACTAAAGGATAATCAGTCTCTCATCAAAACATTTAGCGAACATTTTATGAAGGTCAAGCAAAACATTCTAATTAAAAGGAGTTTAAATATCATAGGGTAGATTTTCTTTGGTGCAATCTTTTGTAATCGATGTGAAAATGGTCTTTTCTCAAACTTTCGTTTTCTTTGTTTCTTTGGTGACTGGAGTGTGCCCAAGGACCATCATTAAATATTAAAAGGTGAGAGGGAGCCATATGGTCACCTCCGAGGGATTTCGAGGTCTTGATGGCACTCCATCTGCACCCGTAGCAATTTACTCATTACAGCAAGGACACGGGGAGACCTGGAAGTGGACCTGCGTGGGAGGGAGCCCGAGGCAGAGTGGCTGAACGCCAGGTGTGCGACACTCAGACCTACCGCCTTCTCGCCGCCGCTGAGCACGCTGGGACCCAGTTAAACGTGTTAGACACATTGTTAAAGCAACTGGCAAATTTACCCAGGGATGCATACGTCTCTTCTTTTTTGAAAAGAGATTCTTTATTTGCAAGGTGACATCATCTGCTTCGCAAAACAAAGACAGTGTTTGCTCCTCACACACGTGAGGCGTCCTAGCTCAGCATCACGCAGTAGTGGGTGCACAAGGTTTCCTCTTGGATGTTGAGATGCAAAAGGCTTCATAGCTTACCTGGGCTTTGTTACCGCTGTAAAAGAGCCAATTTCCAAATAGCTGTCCCCTGAATTAAGGGAATTGCATGTCGAGAGAGGATACGAGACATCTGCTGTGTGTACCCGTGTCTCCCATGTGTTAGTGTCACAGTTGCTCACTGCCCAGCTTCAGCTCAGAGCCTCAGTGCCTTGTGCCGTTGAAATACACCAAGGTTGGTACCACACCTCAGCCCTGGGAGTCATGATAATGCTAAGAACAGCTATTTTTTAGGAGTTCTACTTCTGTGTGCTTATCTGCCTAAATCTATAATTTTCTAACCATCTGATCTATTTTACTCTGAAATCTACTGTGAATTAATTCAGTAAACCTTCACTTTGTAAATTAAGTGCTACACCTCAAAAGTCTAGTAACCTGCGTAACCTCTCACAGCTAGTAAGTGGCAGATCATGAATCCAAACCCATATCTCTCCAACTGCAAACATGGAGCTCCTTTAATATACTACTGGAAATATAATGAAGCCTGGGTAGATCATTATAATTTTCTTATTTATTTAGGCTATTCAAAGGCATACTCTTAAGATAATTAGCAAGAGATTTCATTAAAGCTAATACTCTAAAGTTTATTTTTAGATTTAACATGTAAGCATGTCCCATTATTAATTAAAAGCAAGAATGAGCAACTATGTCCATCAGTTTTCCTTAAATGAGCAAGAATTGCTTCATCTTCTGATTTTTCTGATTCTTATGTGTTTTCAATAAATAGAATTCAAATTTATAAGTTGTGTATACTGAAATCCCTCTGAATAAAAAGATATACGTGTGGCCGGGCGCGGTGGCTCATGCCTATAATCCTAGCACTCTGGGAGGTCGAGGTGCGCGGGTTGCTCGAGGCCAGGAGTTCGAAACCAGGAGTTCGAAACCAGGAGTTCGAAACCAGCCTGAGCAAGAGCGAGACCCTGTCTCTACTATAAATAGAAAGAAATTAATTGGCTAACTAATATATATAGAAAAAATTAGCCAGGCATGGTGGCGCATGCCTGTAGTCCCAGCTACTCGGGAGGCTAAGGCAGAAGGATTGCTTGAGCCCAGGAGTTTGAGGTTGCTGTGAGCTAGGCTGACACCACGGCACTCATTCTAGCCTGGGCAACAAAGTGAGACTCTGTCTCAAAAAAAAAAAAAAAAAAGATAAATGTTATCAGCAGTCCAGGGACCAATTTTGTGGAAGACAATTTTTCTACAGACTGGGTGGAGGGGGATAGGATTGGTGGGGAGCGTCTGTAAATACAGATGAAGCTTCACTCTCTCACCCACCGCCCACCACCTGCTATGCAGCCGAGTTCCTAACAGGCCGTGGACCAGTACCAGTTGGGGACTGCAGTGTTGGATGAAGTCACTGGCATTATCAATCATGATAAGCAAACTCTCTTAAATGTCACCTTGAACTTGAAAAGGGCCACTGGACTATTTGCCCTCAGTTTGGAATGGTCACCATGGAAGTTTGGACTTGACAGGGTTCCCAGAGAAAATCAGCACCCTGAAGTCAGCCACAGTGGACCCTCAGGTCAGGTCCCCAGACTCCTGGCAGGTGTCCTTGCTCCTGTGCTCACTCTGAACATCTGATTATGACAGTAGGTCCACCCTATCATTCTACTTGTGTAGAATAAACCTTAGAGTGAACAAGCGCTTGGATACATGGCTTCACAACATTCCCCCAGTTTCAAATATTTTCATATATTTAAACAAGATCATACTGGATTTACATTTTTTTTCATAATGCTAATGTTGTAGTACATGAAGAACATGTGCAATCACTTTGAAAATCATTCACTTCAGTGATTCTAAAGAAAAACAAACATGTTTTGGTAGAAGTGAACACAAACAGGCTGGGAAAATACAGTGCAGTGTGGACTTTGTCTATTTTCCTCCTTATAATTGTCAATGCTTTTTAAAAGCCTATGTATCTATTAATCTATAACATACATGGGTGTACATGTATCATTAAGTTAATCAGCGTGGTTTGACTACCTTAGTAACAGATTTTGGTTTTCGCAGTACTAGAGAGAAAGAATGGTGTAGACTAAAATGAAACAGAACGTGATATACAAGGGCTGTCCGGAAAGTACCCAACTGTCGTTAACAGAACAAAAACAGTTTGCATGGCTGGATGCTTTCTGGACAGCTCTCGTATAAGCAAAGCTTCCACATAATTTGAATACATGAGGGCATATGTCTCAGAGTGTATTTGTGAAATCGATTTGCAAGCCATAATTATTTTAGGGGACCTGAAGTGACTATAACTTAATAGAGAGACAATGGTAGTCAAGGACTCTGAATTTTGAAATCATAACTTCCTCAAGATTCAGGAGAGGATGGTGTACCCCAGCCCCCTGCACCCTCGACCGTGCCCCGCCCCGCAGGATGGGAAGCTGCAGAGCTGGGGGACGGGCCCAGACAGGTCCCTCCGCCTGACAGCACCCTCACCCAGGGCTGCCCCTCCCGCCATTTCCCGACCACTCCCCCAGAGCTCTTTTGCTCATGGCATACACTTCTTCCCAGGACTCTGTGATGATCCTTAGATTTCTAAGCAGTAATGATGTCTCCTCTTTCATTCCTGACTTTTGTAATTTAAGTTGTCTCTCATTTATTCTTGTTCAATTTAGTTAAATGGCTGTCCACCTTACTGATTTTTTTCAAAGAACTAATTTTTGGTTTCATTCATTTTGCCTATTATTTTTCTATTCCCTATTTTATTTGTTTTTCTTCCCATATTTAACCTTTCCTTAGTTCTGCTTGCTTTGGGTTTACTTCGCTCTTCTTCATTTAGTTTTGTAAGGCAGAAGCTTAGGCTACTTACTAGATGTCTTTTTAAAAAGTACTATAACATTAACAGCTACAAATTTGCCTCCAATACTGCTGTAGCTGTGTTACATAAGTTTTGATATGGTTTTGTTTTCATTCTTCTCAAAATATCTTCTAATTTTTCTTGTTTGTTTCGGATATATTCTAAGAGATATAAATTTCTTTAGATCTCACTAAGGAGCAAACACACTTGCCATCTCATGCCATGAGCAAGTCTATTCATCAATTTACTTGCTGTCTAAAATTGTACTTCACCTCTATAAAATTCATCCATGTAACAACAAAAAAATTGTATCCTTAAGTCTACTGAAATATTTTTTAAAAGAATGTAAAAAAATAAAATAAAATTTTAAGCTTCAAATTTAAGAAATTACGACCAAAACCTTTACATTAAACATTGTTTCTTTGTTTTATATTTTTGGTTTGTTGTTTGTTTTTTTGTTTGTTTTTTTCAGTTTCTCAAGGATCTCTGAGTATCAGAGTGCATTTGTATTTGTTTTGTTCATATTAAATGTGCACATAATTATAACTACATTATCATGAAAATGCTTTTTTGCATGCAGGAGAGTTCTGATACTTCTGGAGACCCTGAAGGGAACTCCTTGGGCTAGAATTGGAAAGTCTGCTTTATCACAAGAAAGGCCAGCTTATATGTCCTGTTCTGGTGGAAAGGCAGCACCTAAGCCCCCTTTGTTTCTGAAGAAAACTCAGGTTCCCACACCAGGAACGTGGCCGGCGGCCCCACCACACCTCCATCTTTAGGATCCAGTGATCATCTTCCCGGCACACACGAACGCATGTCCTATGTTGTACTAAGACATGACACAGAATGACACGAGTCCCAGCTTTCGTCGCCAGGAAGACCAAGCCAGCTCTGTGACAAGGCAAAGTGTGCAGGGTGACAAATTCTACAGAAAGCCTGTCAGCACTGAAGGACGTCTTTCCAAGGAGGTCACAGACCTGAACGCATTAGCGAGCAGATAAGGGAAATCGATAGCATAAAATTCATACATGAGAGGCAATGTCTCAAATCGGTAACCTAACTTTCCACATGAGAAAAACAACTGTAAAAAGAAGAGCAAACTAAACCCAAAGCAAGCAGAAGAAGGGAAATAATTTAAAGGTTATAGTGGAAATAAATGAAATAGTGAATAGAAATGCAACACAGAAAAACCAATGAAACTGGAGCTTGGTTCTTTCAAAAGATGGATCAGCCTCCTCTGGAGCAAGGGGTGGGGACGAACTGGAGTCTCAGAAACAAATCCATGTTGTGGAAGTGGGCAATTCCCCACAATTTCCACAAGGGGCAAGTGGGGGACGTCTGGCTGGGAAAACCTGGGCCTCAGCCCTGCTTGATGGCCCCTTGGGGGCCCAGGGCCAAGCAGGTTTCATGAGCCCCTGGGCGTTCGAAGCCTTGCTCCTGCGGTGCAGCATGGCCGCACAGAGCTGTGTCCCCGGCCCCGTGGGACCAGCTTCCACGGCAGCACTGAGGCCGTGGCGGGCCGAGCCAGCAGCGTTCCCGGGGGGCTCGACATGTGGACACAACTGCCTCCCAGCTTCCCCTTTATCTGGGTGTGCTGCAGAATTCTGGAATAAGTGGAATTGAGGGGGAGGTTCAGGCAATTCAAAGCGAGACGCTGATCTTCCTAGCAGGGCACGGAGGGGCGCAGAGCAGCTGGCAAGAGACACAGCAAATGCGGGACTGTGCAGGCCACCTTGGTTACACGGCCGTTCTCCCAGGCTGCCCAAAGAGGACAAGGTATCTATTAATTTAACCCATCTCTATATGCACACAAATATTGACCTTAATGTATGTAGTTATTTTCTGCTTATCCTGGACAACTGCTTAGTGTGTTTCAGCACATGAAAGCAAACAATGAAAAATTGCCAGATTTGGATGTATTTGGGTAATTTTGTAAACTTAATTTTGCCAAAAACACAAGTCCTGATAGGGCACTCAAAAATCTCAGCGAGGTAAATGGGACTTAAAAATATTCCTTAGTTATTGAAAGCAGTTCAGGGAACAGTTAACAACAGCCACGGTGTTCTAACTCTTGACCTTCATAGAAGAATAAAATAGCCATCACTTTTTACAATTAAAGTTTTTAAAATCTTGAGATCTTGTAAATTTGCATATAGTTGTAAGAAATAACCCCAAATAACCTTTACTGAGTTACTCAAAGGTGACGTCTGACAAAACTGCAGTACAATTCCACAGGAAATATTGGCATTGCTACGATCAAGATGTGGAATGTTTCCTGCACCATAAGGATCTCTCCTGCTGCCTGGATCCACCTCTCCCCTGTGCTGGACTCCTCCTTAACAGTTGGCATCCAATAACTTATCCCCAAGAAGGTTATAGAAATGGAATCATATGTTATGTAGCCTTTGGGGATTGGCTTTATTTATTTATTTTTTTCACTGAACGACCCAGAGATTCACCCCTGTGAGTAGCGTCCCATGATTTGGACATGCGCAAATTGTTTAATCATTTCACTGGTGAGGGACCTCTGAGTATTGCCAGGTTTGGGCTTTCGCAAATAAATCTACATTAAAATTTGTGTATATATATATATATATATTTTTTTAATTTCAGAATATTATGGGTGTATAAATATTTAAATACCTCTTGTAACAGTCTGGATGGAACTGGAGACCATTCTCCTAAGTGAAGTATCGCAAGAATGGAAAAACAAGCACCACATGTTCTCACCATTAAATTGGAACTAACCAAACAGCATTCATGTGTACAGGTTTTTGAGTAGTCACACATTTTTGTTTTTCCTGGATAAACGTCTAAGGGTTCCATTGTTGAGTCACATGGCAATTTCATGTTTAGTTTTCTCTTTTCCAGCTGCCAAACTATTGTCTGAAGTGGCTGTGCCATTTTACATTCCTATTTACATTCCCCCAAGCAACGTTTAACAGATCCAGTTTCTCCACATCCTCACCTGCAGTTTGTGTTGCCACTATTTTTGTTTTTATTTGACTTAATCTGATAAGTGTGTAGCAATATCTCATTGAATTTTGATTTTCATTTACCTAATGAATGGCGTGGCCCAATTACAGGATGGGGGATGGACACAGAACATAAAATAATGACACAGACACACACGGACATGAAATGACTCAGGCGTCCAATGCACCAGTTGCTTTATTTTTATACCCCCCAGACCCAAGGTTAGTTCCTTGTACGTGAGCAACTGAGCATAGCAGTGATATCTATCAATTTCGAAGTTGTATCACAAGAGAACAATGGTCCCATGCCCTCAGACCTCAAAACGGTTACTTAAGGCGTGGGGCATAGCTCAAAAGCCAAGGCTGAGATAAGCAACATGAAGCAATGCAGCCATTTGAAGTACTTTTTGTTCTCTTTCCCAGCCGGCGGCTCCTCCCTGGCCCCCACAGTTGTGTCTGTCTTAGGTCGCTCCTCCCTTGAGGAGTCTTACCCGTCATTGACTACCAACCATCACACGAGGGCCAGGCCTTGGGAAAGTTCTTCTTATCCTTATGGCCTCCAGACTTCCATCACGGGGGCCCTCCGTGTGGAAGCTGGGCAACATTTGCCCACATGCAGAAACTCAGGCCTCTTATCATGTCACAAGGCAGCAACCGTGTTTAAAGCAAATGCTGACTACTGCTGCGTCAGGCAGCACACGTACATTACAGGTTATAGTGAATGATTAGCATAAGGCATAACACCAGAATCAGCCCCCAACAAATGAATAACGATGTTGAACATCTTTTCATGTGTCTATTTGACACTCGAGTATTCTCTTTTGTGAAATGTCTGTTTATTTCTTTGGCTCACCTTTCACAATCTTGTTAAATTAATTTGCATATAATGCCCAGGGTTTCTCACGGCACTTTGTGGAAAGAGTGAAGTCCCTCTACTCCATTTTCACAGATTCACCATCTCTTGCAGGATGTGAGCCAACTCACCAACATTTACCGATTCCCAACTACTCACTTGCACGTGAAGAAGTGAAATAATGGGGAAGATTTACTGATTAAACAGGTATTGATTGGAGGCTGGCTTTGGGCGGGAGGTAACCATGAGTAGCCAGCCCTGCCACCTGCCCCATCACCTGCCCCATCATCTTCCCCGCCACCTGCCCTGCCACCTGTCCTGCCACCTGCCCACCACCTGCCCGCCAGCACCCACAGCTGTGGAGGAAATGGGCAGGGCAGGAAAATGATTGCTGGCCTAGGTAGCAATAAGAATACGGACTCTGAGGGTACTGTTCTTTTCTCAGGGGTCTCTCTTACAGGCTTGAGGGGAGCCTTCTCCTCCAAGGAGGCACCATCTGGCATGAGACCTGAAGAGTGGGCAGCGGACTCCAGAAGAGAGGTGGCGTCAGCATAGACAGGAAAGACACAGGGATAGAGGGGCTCAGAAGTCCTTGTGCCAGAGGCAGATAACCAGGAAAGTTCAATTTGTTCACTCAGTAATCTGGATGTCAAATTTGTAATCCCCAAAAGAGGAGGTGACACTTAATTCCAAGAAATTTCCAGGACACTTCATGTAACATAGTAGCCTTTTGTAATAAAGGACTTTGGAGAAGGCAGAAATGTGAGAAATTGGAAGGAGACATTTTCTTCCCTATGAATATTAAAATCATTTTATAAACTAAAACAGAGAAGCAACTTTGTAAATATTACAAAATAAGATTTATATCATTATTTTTTTTTTGAGACAGAGTCTCACTTTGTTGCCCAGGCTAGAGTGAGTGCCGTGGCGTCAGCCTAGCTCACAGCAACCTCAAACTCCTGGGCTCAAGCAATCCTGCTGCCTCAGCCTCCCAAGTAGCTGGGACTACAGGCATGCACCACCATGCCCGGCTAATTTTTTCTATATATATTAGCTGGCCAATTAATTTCTTTCTATTTATAGTAGAGACGGGGTCTTGCTCTTGCTCAGGCTGGTTTCGAACTCCTGACATGGAGCAATCCGCCCGCCTCGGCCTCCCAGAGTGCTAGGATTACAGGCATGAGCCACCGCGCCCGGCCTAAGATTTATATTCTAAATGGTCCTTAACCAAACTATATAGATTAAACATATGCATTTTTCCTAGTATTTATCATGGGTGTCATGTATATATACCTTGCATGCTCTTATAAGAGATAAGGTTCATCTGGAAGAATAGCGTTCTCATGTCATGGGATTCAGAGTTTTTGGGTGTTCATGCTGACTAGCCATTGGCTGAATTTAACATGATCTAGATGTCATTCTATACCAAACTTAATATAAAATCGTAGAGGAAAGCTTCTGCCTACATTTACTTTTATTTTGAATGAAAAAGAAACTTAATAACAAATATTCTTGATGCTCTGAATACAGCAACAGCCTTGTGTTCTTCCAGCAGTTGTCCTGAACAAAGCAGAGCCTTTATTCCAATTATATTTAGTATTCCAAGTCATGGTTGGAAACAGCCCAAGTGTCAAAGATTTGTCAAAAGATGAGCCAATAAAAAGTTGGAGCCATTTTTAATTTTTTTTTTCACTAACTGAATCTAAATCTTTAATCTCAGGTCTAGAGCAGATCCATGATTAGCTCTGAACATGATCCTAACAGTCCCACAGTGCAACACGAGTTCAGCAAATGTTTTCCTCCATCAGTTAACTATTGGTGGCAGCAGCCAAGGTTCCAGAGGCTCCAGTGGATGCCTGTCACTCTGGGACAACTTAGTTTATGCAGTGTTGTCTCAGGCACCACAGGTAATAGCAACTCCAGACTGTGTGGACTTTCACACGTCCATCCTTGCTGTACGAACCTCACACAGATCAGTTCTCCTGACTTATTTACTTCTTCATTTGCATGCTGCTGCACGGATTCCCAAACCATTTATTGAGCATTCGCTCTCTGTCAGATAAAGAATCAATGGAGAAAAGAGGGAAAGTATAAGGTAAAAACTATCCTGGTGCATGTGTGTTAGCACATGGCATTATCTTCACATTCTCCTGTCCTTTGTACAGAGGAGTATGGAGATTTTCCAAGGACTGTGAAGTCTTGGATAATTTCAAGAGGTGAGCTTTGCAGATCTTCATATTCTTGAGTCACTCTTTTCCAAAACCGGTTTGCAGTTGGACAGGCCAGAGCTCTCAGTGGCTATCTGCCCACATTACGAAACAAAGGTGCTTGCCTGTCCCGTCCCACATGTCCAAAGCAGTGTGTTGCTCCCCGGATGTGAAAAACTCCAGCTCCTAACATCTGCAATCAGAACATCCCCACGCAGCAACTCTGCAGGTTCCCAGTGTTTTCGGCCAGTTGTAGCTGCCGTGGGCCCTGGCCTTCCCTGCTGTCTGGTCAGGACGCTCTGACTGCAGGTGATGGCGTACGTGGCGGTGGGAGTAATGGCCACTTTTGTCTCTTGATTGTGGCTTTGCCATAGTCTCCCGACCATCGTTAAAGAATATGCAGCTCCTAAGGAAAACTCCCAGGAGAGCAAAGCAAAAAGACTGCTGGAAAGCCTCTAGGACTGCCAAAGTTTTAAAGATCATTTGGATTAAGTTGAGCAAAACTTGGAGATTTTTTTTCAGATATGGTCTGTGTTATTCTGCTAGATACAAAAACATATTTTATCAAGGTATACCACAAAATATCCTTTCCAGCTGTAGTCAGTCCTCAATTCATCTAATACAATCTGTATCATTGTGTTTTGCTGTCAGTAAATCAAAATTAAAACACTATTCAAACTACCACACTTGTTGGATAGGGCAGTATAGATGTTTCTATATACATTAAATGCATAGAGAAGGTTGAGCATGTATTTCCTTCAGAAATGCATTTGTCATAAAATTGTACCCTTTTATTTTTAAAATTTATGAATGTATTACATCTATTTTGTTGTCTTAAACAATTGTGTACTAATATTAGCTGTTACATTTTAACTATTGGAGCCTTATAATCAGAAATAATTTAAAAATAAAAATTTGATTACATACTTTTGTTTTGGACAAACGTGGCAAGGTGATTTCTCAGAGACTTTTAATTATAAAATATATTTTATTTTCATAAATATTGTGGGGAAAAATGTGCAATGGTTTTGTTCAAGGAGTAAAACCAGGGTATCAATTATTGAAATGTAAAAGAACATATACATACATTTTTTTAATTAGTATCACATCAAAGTGGTATATGGATTCACTGTATAAATTTAAATGTGTGTGCCATTTTGTTTTTAAATATGACTATTTAGAATATACTAGAATTATTGAAATGTATAAAATATTTTAGATGCGTACTTAAAGTGTTGTGAGTAGATTACAAATTTCTTTTGAGAGTCTGTGTGCAAAACCATTAAAGGCCAATGGTATATATGATAGTAAGTGTCCCCTTTTCTTCCCGTCTTAGCAGACTCCATGGAAGCTGTAGCTGCCTTGGTTCCTGGAGTGTCTTGGAGCTAAAGACTTTCACAGGTGGAAGAGTGTGGTTTTGCCACTGGCCCAGCATAGCACAGGCAAGTGGAAGACACTGCATTTCTTATGCCCCCTTCCCAATGGCATGTGATGCCTTCTGAAGTCTAACCTTCATGATACCAAACACACGCTCTGTGAAGTCATCAGACCTTTCTGCATAGATACAATATCTCGTAACACCAGCCCTGGGAGTGTGGAAAAGTTGTGCATCACTTGCAAAGGTTTGCAGGGAAAATACATCCATGCACAGTCACTAACGGGCCAGGAGAAACACTCACATCGAATTTGCTCTCTAATCCTCCCCTGGAAGTCATGTCTGACTATCTTATTCTCTTGGTAGCTGCTTCATCATCTTTTGACCCAATCTTTGCCTTAGAACATATCATTATCCCTTTGGGTCCCTAAACTTGTTACCTAGTGAAGCCATAAACTAACAATCAAAATAGCATGGAACCTTGAGAGACCATTTGCTGTAGGAAGAAAGAATGAGTGTTTTTATTGCAAAATTTACAAGGATTTTTTTTTTTTTTTTGTCCCTGGAAATGAAAAAGAATTTTTTTTCTTGAAATGTCCATGTGACTGGATATTACATAAGCAGATGACATTTGGATAGAAACAACAAAAACTAACTCTGACCAACTTGAGAAAAAAACAGGGAATCTAATAAAAAAAATTAGCACACATTATGAAATGAAAGGAAGATCGAAACATCAAAATATGGGATAGGTGGTAAAGAGACCATTCTAAAGATATTAGGTAACTTGTTGGTAGAATACTTCTTTTAATGGAATTTGGTTCCAACACTTTCAGTCTCTTTCTATTCTCGGTTAAGAGAGAGGAACACTCCTACACTGCTGGTGGGAGTGCAAACTAGTTCAACTTCTGTGGGAAGCAATATGGAGATACCTTAAAGTGATACAAGTGAATATACCATTTGATCCAGCAATCCCATTGCTGGGCATCTACCCAAAGATCCAATGACACTCTACAAAAAAGACACCTGCACTCGAATGTTTATAGCAGCACAATTCATAATCGCAAGGCTGTGGAAACAGCCCAAGTGCCCATCAATCCAAGAATGGATTAATAAAATGTGGTATATGTATACCATGGAGTACTATTCAGCTCTAAGAAACAATGGTGATATAGCACATCTTATATTTTCCTGGTTAGAGCTGGAACCCATACTACTAAGTGAAGTATCCCAAGAATGGAAAAACAAGCACCACATATATTCACCAGCAAACTGGTATTAACTGAGCAGCACCTAAGTGGACACATAGGTGCTACAGTAATAGGGTATTGGGCAGGTGGGAGGGGGGAAGGGGGTGGGTATATACATACATAATGAGTGAGATGTGCACCATCTGGGGGATGGTCATGCTGGAAACTCAGACTTGTGTGGGGAGGGGAGGAATGGGCATTTATTGAAACCTTAAAATCTTTACCCCCATAATATGCCAAAATAAAAACTAAAAAAATAAAATAAAATACAAAAAAAAAAAAAAGAATGTTAAAATCAAAATTCCTGGGGGAAAGAATCTGGTACTTCAGTTTGGAAGGGGTGTCCACCCCTTAATCAATGAGCTCTAAACATAAGGCCGTTTATAGACATGGTACAGAGAATGAATCCTCCAAACAGGAAGCAGTTTTTAAATAGGTGGGGATCTCCGTGAGTCAGAAAGCCCACCAACACAGCCCACCTCCTCTTCCTATCATGGATGTGATTAAGGGAGGAAAAGCCACGATTTGGCTTTGTGTAGGCAGTAACCTCTGCCTCTCCTCGGAAAACGACAAGTCGTGGTTACCATGTGAACACTGATAAGAGTTGTACTGTTCCCCTTAAAATTATGTTTTGCAAGCTCTAGCCCTCGGCATCTGTGGGTGTGACCGTGTTTAGAGACAGAGCCTTCACAGAGATAACACATTTAAAATGAAGTCATTAGGGTGGAGCTTCATCCGATACAACTGGTGTCCTCATAAAAAGGAGAAGTTTGGGCACAGACACAGACACTTACAGAGGGAAGGCGACCATCTGCTAGCCCAGGAGGGAGGCCTGGCCCTGGGCCTCACTTCAGTCCTCAGAGGAAACCTGCACCTCCCACACCTTGATCTCGGACTTATCCAGACCCGAGACAATACATTTCTGTATTTTGGGCCACCCAATTTATGGTACGTTGATATCGAAGTCCTAGAAAACTTCTACGGACACTCATAGGTAACAAGAAGTTCTTAATTCAGAAACAACTGTTTCTGAACAGATTGGGGGTAGAAAGAATCTTTCCTCTGAGGTAGAAAGAACATTTCTGAGGTCATACTGAGGGCTGAGCCAATAATTCCTCCTGAATATTTAGCTTAAAAGCATGTTGCTAAATTCAAAGTCACAGTTATTAGTTAAAGATTTATGCAGCAATCACATATTTCAAGTATAGTAGTTATGCCATATTACTGTAGAATTAATGGATTGCTAAATATTAACTTAGAACCTATGATAAATAAGTTTGATCCCAACAATAGCATTTCTGATTTAAATGAGGATATAGGCTATTACTCTTCAGCAAGAGCTCGAAGGATTTGGTTGGTGGTCATTTCACATATGCTTTCCTGAATGTGCCACATATTTTATGATGTCTTCCTAGGAACTTGCCTTCCTTCCTCTATAATGAAGTACCTTGGCTTGATTTCGAGCAATATCTTTAAGTAGGGTACCAAGAAAAACATTCATAGGAAGGAGAGGTCAACACTGGGCCATTCCCCTTCCAGTTAAATTAAAAAGAAGAACAGCTCTGAAATTTATCTACGATGCTGTGACATTTTCTTTTAAGACATTCAGTACACTTTTCAAAATTACAGTTACCAACACAAACATAATATATTATGTCCAGAATATAGGTGACATTTTAGAATAACACACTGGTTTCTTAATTTCCTTATTTTATGCTTTGAAGTGAAGCAGTATATTGAGGAAGGAAGGAAGGAAGGAAGGAAGGAAGGAAGGAAGGAAGGAAGGAAGGAAGGAAGGAAGGAAGGAAGGAAGGAAGGAAGGAAGGAAGGAGAGAGAGAGAAAGAAGGAAAGAAAGAAGGAAAGAAAGAAAGAAAGAAAGAAAGAAAGAAAGAAAGAAAGAAAGAAAGCAAGCAAGCAAGCAAACGAGCTCAGGCATTGTTTTCCCATAACAACCAGTGAGATAGGCTAAAATTCCTGGGACCCACATATAATTTAATGATTTAAAAGTTTTTATGCAGGTTTGGATTATGCAACCTGAGACATAATGTCACCAATAAATTACTGCTGAAATTCTTATTATGAATAGTTCCCTTAGAGTCTATCCCTATTTTGTAAGGATTAAACAAACAAGTCTCTTAGAGCCCCTGCTTCCAAGTATTCAGGCTGCCTCTATCAGGGTAAACTTGTCCTGACAGAGCCACTAGCACAGCATCAACCAAACCGTCACGTCCACTTTTCTCCACCTGGCGTTGGGAGAGGAGTGTTAGGGAGGGGTGTTTAGAAATGGTACCACGTTTATTCACTCAACTGCATCTTTAGCAAAAGTGCATTTAATCAATAAAGGCCGAGTGTTAGGTTAATAGTTACAAAAGGAATGGACCTGGGTAGTCTATACAAATACAGAGTAGGGGCAAGTTTCCAGATAAACCCAGAACTTTTTGTTTCTGAGAAAACTTGGTGTTTGCTTCCTTTCCACGGAAGTTACGCTCACGTGGCAATAAACAACGCTTAGTGTTAACTACAGGTTCGATAATTTATCCCAGGCAGAAGACAAAGGGCAGGGGCTGTTTGGCAGATCAGTGTGGGTGCATTCCAGAGCAAAGAGCCAAAAGAAGGGGGTGAGGCAAGTGCCAAAGAGAAACCACAGAGCTCCCAGGAACTGATGTGACAGCAAACACATTAGGGAAAGCTTGTTAGATAACAATAAATAACGTGGATCATAATCTTTAGAAAAGGATGCCTAGCCCAGGAGAGACGAAAAGTGCATACACTAAATAAAGGTTTTTCTCTTTATTAATAGCAAGATGACGGAGATGGATTATGTATAATATATTTTAAAGTGTATATAGTGGTTTATATAATTCTATGATATCTTAGGACATCTTCATAAACGATATTTATGACAGTAAATGGAATATGTCTTAGTCATCTTAGGAAGGCAGGATAAACCCCTCAACCAAAAATGTGAATCAGCTACTGATCCATGCACATACAACCAAGAGGACATAGAAAGCATTATTACTCAAATAACGAGTTTCCTGGGGAGTGTAGCAGAACAGGCTCCTAGCCAGGAACCAGTGTGGCTTGTGAGAGACAGGCGGGCAACTGACACGGCCCTACGTGTGGTTAGGCTTGAGGTCATTCTGGGGGTTCCTGCTTGTGGGTTGGACTTGCTCATACGGCTTGAACTTTCCACTTGTGCCGAAGGAAGGAGCGCCTGAGCTTTGTGAGGACGTGGACAGACAGAGGCCAGAGGGGAAGATGAGCTGTGAACAGTCCAACACCTAGACGATGTGCGTTGACTCTTTACTGCCATTTATTTATGGCGTGAAAGTGATTCCTAATGTTGGTCTTTCTTGAGATAACTAATGACGTCCTGCGGTTATTGAGCCCAGGTTGGAAGTCCTCGCTGCTACAAACATCTGTAATTTGATGCAGATGTTTCCAATAGAAATGAAAGACTTGGAAAGTTATTCCGTGCAGCATCAAATCCAGCGCCAGGAGGGGTGGTCTTCAAGGAACTGCAATGAATGAGAGATACACGTCAGTGTGCTTAGAGAACTTTTAAAACTGAGAAAGAAACTGAATAAATATAATTTAGTAGTTAAAAATGGGTAAAATTTCAATATCCTGACCTGTGTTTTTGTAAAAAGCATTACTATAAAACTAGTCAGAGAAAGATAATGGCAGCACCATCACTGTGTTTTATTACGATGGGCAGAGGTACACTGCAGGACACCTAACATTTTTCCCTTTCCAGAAATGCTGGGAGAGAAAGTGAACAAAAAATAAAATTCAAGCAAATAACAATTGTAACACAAACACAACACAGTAGACAGATTATGATCAAAACCAACATAATCCCAAAGTAACTGAAATGTCAAATATTAATCACTTCCAGTAGCACCAGTAATATTTCTTTATAACTAAGTTCTCAATTAGAAGGTAGATGAACATCTCAAGAAACTAAACAAACTTCCTGAAACACTGTCATTTATGATAATAACCAAAGGGGTAACATATTAATTTAAAGATGTAACACATAAAAGATGGAAAATATATTTGGGGAAAATAATATTCCAGGTGCTAAATAATTCATTAAATATGGTTCAAATAAATTAAAATATATGTTGATAAAACTGAGGCTTTGTGTAAAACCAATTGTATACTGTAAACTTAAATGTACAACCCATAACCCGTAAAATGTCACTGAATATTCCGGAAGGGTGCAATAAAAAGGGGTTGGAAGAGCCATAATTAAGATAAATGGCAATTGAGTTTTAAGTTTCAATGTCCCAGATGCATAGTAAATGAAAGCTAAATTGGCCTTTAGGAGTTTTTATATCATTATTTAGCTGCAAATGGCCTTTAATAAATTTCAACCTCAGTAAAGCAGTTGTGTGAGTTTCAAACACAGACTATCCATTCCCCCTCCCACTACAGGTTCTGTGATAATTGAGACACTGTTCTTTCCACTCCTGGTGCTAAAGCTGCACTTTTAGACATGTTGATCGAATTAGACCATGTTTCAGGGTCTAAGTCAAATTTACAATCATGGTGTAAACCCAAGGAATGTATGTGTGAATAAGAAAATATATGTGACAACGTTAAGTATTCTACTTTCAGCTATAGCTTCAAATTATGATTTTCTCAGATTTTTGTCAGTGAACCCAAAATAATTTTAGTAGGTCTATTCCTGAGCAAATACAAATTTATTCCATGAAAGTATTCTCTAATACCCTTTTATTTTACTTATAATTTCCAATGATGTGAATTTATTTTAAGCTGATTGATTTATTAGATCTCTGTGCAAGACACAGAAAATCAATACAAGAAAAATTGATGCAAACTGTAAGTGGCCACAAGAGATTTTATGTGTGTCCAAACCTATTACGGGGGGAAGTTTTGATGTAAATTTATCTCAGCAGTGAAATTCTGTTTCTTTCCAAGCTTCCATAAACTTTGTCCTTAACACAATACTTAATGAAAGGGAGTAAAACAGCAGCAACTAGTTTAACAAAGAATACTCTTTAAAGAGTAAAAACTATTTCATCTGGTCGATTTGAACATGTCAAAGAGATACTTTTATTTCTTAAAAAGTGAAAAAAGTAACTGCCTTTGGCATTCATACTTCAAAAATGTCATAAAACATTGTGAAATCCTAAAATGAGCTGAAAAGTTTAGCATCCTGAACACAGTCATGTTAGCAATTCAGTTCACAAAGCCAGGTGCCTTCGGGGAGCTGTTCATAGGAGCTCCTTGGATTCCAAAGTAGCCGTTAGTAACTGGAGACCAGATTCAAACAAAGGTGTGAATTTCTAGAGTTGGAATTCACATTGAATACGCGCATCAGAAAGATTATCTTGGTGTTTGGCATGGTTTTTATTTTATTTTTGAGGCTAAAAACAGATAAAAATCCAACTGAATAATTAAGAAAGAAACAAAACTGAAAAAGTGATCTAAGTCTAAAATGAATGACAGATTAGAGTGACATGTCCGGGACATTGATATGTAACTCATGGCTAAGGGACTGGTTTATCTTCAGTGCACTAGTGTTATAAAATATTATAATATAGTTTTGTGATATATCATGGTATTACAGTATTATAGTACATTATAGTATAGCATGATATTATAAGTATAGCCTGAAAGGCTGGTGAAGATGGAAGTTAGTGCTAAAACAGGATATTTTGAAAGTCATGCGAGTTGGAAGTGTAAAGTGGCATCTAAAAGAAGGAAAGACCCTCTGGTCCAGGGTCTTTCTTTTCTCCTCTGCTTCTCCAGTGCTTTAGTGAGCAAGCAAGCCACGTTCCCTACTTCCTTCACAAGACACTATTTGGGCCACATCATAATGGATTATGGGGTTGGAAAGTTGTTGAAACAATAAAGTAAGTTAAACACTCTGTGAATGGGAACTTAATTATTTTCTCCAGTTTATGAAAGTAGATGGCTATATAATGTCAGCATCCACAATGAAGGAAAAGGAGCTCAGATTCCCTTGACAGATTATTGAGTTTCCTCTATGTGTATCACGTTGTGAAGAACACTACGGAGTACACAGGGGACATTTTATTAAAGATTTTTAAAGATCTGCCCAGCAGATCAAGGCAAAAGTAGAAGAGATCACTGGAGTTCTTTGGAATTAATAATATTAGTTAAAAATGATAGAAATTAATACCTCCATATTTTTTGTTGAATTATACAAACTAATAATTTATTAAATACTTCTAGACATGTCAGTGAACGAGCACTTTGTGGGGACCTGGAAGCCTGGGGCTCTGAGCGGTGGGGCAGGGTAATGGTGGGTGGGTTTGCTTGGTGGGCAAAGGCCCCACAGGAGGAGGAATGACAGCTCGGGAAGGTTTTGACAAACAGTGGGAAACTGAAGATTTTTTTTCAGAAAGAGGAATAGATCGACTATCAGGAAAACCACAGAATGACTTACCCAGGCTTCGGAACGAGACCAACAGCTCCTTGGTGAGTCTTGGGGCCCAGGCAGGTCACAGTTGGGATGTGCAGGAAGGATCAGCGAGCAGAGATCCGGACCTGGGGGCTTTGCAGGCAGAACTGGAAGAGCCCCTAACCCTACCGAGAGCCGGCCCAGGACGGCCAGTAGGAAGGCGCTGCAGCTGCCCAGCCAGCAGGCGACAAACCACAGACCAAGGAAGGAGAAGGTGAAGCGGGCCGAGCAACGAGGACCACAGACAGGCCGGGATGACCGCAGCTGAACCCTGAGTGCAGGAGACCATTTGGATCCGGACGCTGGGCTCCAGTGGGCAGCATCGTGCATGTCCACATCCACGGTTGTGGGGATTTTGCCAAAGGCATCGAGAGCTTTTGTGTGTAAAACACGTGAGGCACCCCACAAGGCTTTCCTCATCTTCACAACGTGCAGGAGAGGTGGACACCATGTGTATTTCCATTTTATAGGTGAGGAAACAGGCATGGAGTGGTTAATGAACCTACGGAGTCACAGAATTAACTGGTGGCAGAGCTTGTGTTCCACTTTCCTGTAGTCCTAGTCTTTGTCTTAACCACTATGTTAGACATTCATGCAAAGTGGAAGAGAAGGCAAAAGGAAAAGGAAATAGTGCGGTGTTTTTCTGGCTTCTCATGGCATGGCAGGAAAATTAGCCTTCGATGTGTCTCCCCTGTGTCATGTCCCCATCCAATAAGCTGAAAAGGAGAGAGAAGCACCTCTAAGCTCAGTAGAAGAACAGATGTGTGGAAAGAACTAGAGGAGGGGCTGCAGCTGTGTGAACAGCCCGGTGCTGCCTGGAGCAAGCAGGGTTTGGGTCCCAGCAACTGAGAATGAATTTGAGAGTTAGTTATATTAAGCGGGATGAGGAGGCCATATAAAGGGGAGATGTAAAAATCACAAAATAATTATCTAGGAAAGTCCTGTCAACAGAAAAATAGAGAGAAGTGAATCTCTAAGTCAAAGGTTTTATTTGGAATGATAGACAAGAAGTAGCATTGAAATCAGTGACATACACCCAGATCAGGGTGCTTCTCCTATGTCCAGATCATGAACAAAAAGGTCGGGGATTACTGGGGAAATAGGAGGTTATGCAAGTTGTTAAAAGTTCAGCTGGTGCCAGAAGCATCTCACAAGAGCTGTCGAGTTTTGATGGCAAGTGTCAGTGGTTGCTAGATAAGACTTGGAATCTTGGAGTTGGTTGGGTCCTTGTAGTGTTGCGCGCTGAGCTTGTGAGGGAATGTGATGGGCAAGTGTTCTCGCATGAGGGGGTATCTGCCCTTGTGCTCCCAGCTGTCTTAAGCTGTGACTCACGTAGAGAGCTGAGTTTTGGGAGAATGCCTTGTGATAGTCTCTGTTAACAAGCAGACAGTGTGTGAGAGGCCCCTTTGTGGTCTTTCCTGGCTGCATTTGCCAGGGTTTGACACAAAGGACTCTATTTAGTATCTGAAAAATTTCATAGCCTAATGCTGATAAATATAAAAGCAGATTGTATGGAACCAGAGAAGACCTTGTATAGCCAAAGCAATCTTAAGCAAAAAGAACAAACTGGGAGGTATCAGTCTACCAGACTTCAAGCTATACTACAAGGCTATAGTAACTAAAACAGCATGTGAATAGCACAAGAACAGAGATACAGACCTTTGGAATAAGACTGAGAATCCAGAGATGAAACAATCTGCATATGGTCATCTAATCTTTGACAAAGCAGACAAAAATATATACACTGGGGGAAAGAATCCCTTTTCAATAAATGGTGCTGGGAAAACTGGATAACTGCATGCAGAAAGGGATAATTTTCAAGGTAAACACAACAAACCAAAATTTGAAAAAATATAAATTGAAAATGCAGATAAAATAGTAACCCCAAAACCATTGCATTAGTTTCCTGTCACCACTGTAATACATCAACCCAAATTTGGTAGTGGCTTAAAACAGCACAGATTTAGTCTCTTGCAATTCTGGAGGCCAGATGTCTGGAATAGTTTCGCTGTGTGAAAGCCAAGGGGTTGGCACGGCTGGTGGCTTCTGGGAGCTCTGGAGGAGAACTGATCTCTTGCCCTTGCTGGCTTCTGGAAGGGCCTGTGTCCTTGGCTCATGACATACCTTTTCCGTCAGCACAACCTCCTGTGTCTATAGTCACATCTTCTCTTCTGTAGTCAAATCACCCTCTTCCTCCTTCTTCTAAAGACATTAGTGATTATATTTAGGGCGCACCTAGATGGTCCAGAACAGTCTTCCCATCACAAAACCTTAACTGAACCACATCTGAAAGGTCCCTTTTGCCACATAAGGTTCTAGACATGAGGATGTGGACATCTTGAGGAACTATTCTTCAGCCTAACAAAACCACTGGAGATGTTAAACCAATAATAAAATTTTTCCACCCACTCAACAGCCACTCTCAGCATAAAAATGTATCAGGCAAAGCACAGATAATTTTAAGGTCAAACATTTTCATCCATCCAAGTAAATCGATAATTCTTATTTCATTTTAAAAAAATTCAAAATCTAAGAAAAATTGTAAGCTACCCAACTACTATAACTTGATCCAAAACCACATATAAAGATATAAGAAAAAAATGATCATAAACTAATGGCTTATCAATGAATTCTGGCTTATGAATATAGATGTAAGAACTAATTAAAATGCTAGCGAAGTCAGATATATCTAAGAAATGCAAATACAGTTAAGCATTAGAAAATCCATTCATATAATAAATTGGCAATTTAAGGAAAAATTACTTTTGATCATCTTAAAGATGTATAAAACACATTTAAATTACATTTAATAAAATTCAATGTCCATTTATAATACAAACCATTGGCAAATTAAAAATAAAAGTAAAATTCATAATAAGAATTATTTTCTCATCATCTGAAAGAAAAATAAATAAAGCAAAGGAAAATAAATAAGTGATTCATGAACAGTAAAAACAAATGCTCAATAGACAAGAAAAAAAAAGCCCAGGCTTTCTAGACATCGAGGAACTGGAAGTAGAAACCACAGTTTTATATGTCTACAAAACAAATTGTATGAAAAAGTTCATAGTATATTTATTAGATAATTGCCAAACAATTGTTTTGTTGTGGTTCCCATTAAAATGCCAACATTCCTTTTTTGTTTTTTTAAAACCGGTAATGTTCACATAAAAAAATTCAACAAGAATCTCCATAAATTTTACGAACAAAAATGAGAAAGAACTAAAGATATCAAAAGTTATTATTAAGCTAAAAAAAGTTAAAACATTATGGTATTGATGCACGAAAAGACAAACATTGCAAAAAATAGGTTAGGACTATAGAGATAGACCAATATATACAGGAATTTACTATTTCACAAAGGTGGCCTTCAACATGGAGAAAGAAGGCAAAATAGATTGCTGTTTAAACATTTCATGCTAAGGCAATTGAGTAGCCATATTTTTAAAAATGTGATAAAGTTGGAGTCCCTACCTGGCAGATTACATGATAATAAATTTCATGTAGATCAAAGTTTGAATTCATGTCAGGAAGTAAACCAGTTACTCATTCCAATATGCCCTTCTCTCTGTCTTAACAGATGCAGATAAAAATGAGGCGATCTCAACACCTCCATGTCGAACTAGAAATTGAAGGGAAGTTACTCAACTTAATATATCTAGAGAAGACACAAAACTGATATGCTTGATGGTAGAATGATATAAGTACTGTCTTTAAAATCAGTAATGAGGCAGTGATGCCTACCTTTCCTATCTGAATTCAATATGGCATGGGTTCCTTGCACCTAAGGAAGACAAAAAACAGACAATAAAAATTATGCAAATTGAAAAGGAAAGCAAAAATCTCCTCACAGAGACAGTATTAGATGTACATATAAAACCTTGAGCATCTAGAGACAACTTATAGAGATTTAGAAGAAACTATTGAATATAAAATAAATATACAAAAATGAAGAACGTTTTTATTAATCACCTATACCTAGTTAGAAAGAATAATTTTAAGCAAGATTTAAAATGACATTTAAGCTAGCTAAAAATAAATCTATCAAATGATGGTATAAGAATTTTAGGGAAAAAATAAAAATGCTTAATTCAAAGACATTGAGAGAGACCTAAACAGATAGATGGAAATGTATAATATCATATTCATGTCAATCATTACGAAATTATATGTTTCCCATGATTCTAGTTAAAATTCCAAACAAAAAGCCCTATTAAAATTGAACAACTAATTTTAAAAAAATAACCACAAACGCCCAGGGTGTTTTGAAGAACAGGATGAGGAGATTTGCCTTGCATGCATAAGGACTCACTACAAAGCTGTGGTAATAAAATTGGGGGTGTTGTGGTCAAGATCAAATAAAATAGAACAGAGGACCTAGAGGTTCTCACATATCTGGAAAATTTATAAATACTGGTGCATTATAAAAGTCAGTGGGGAAAGATTTCATAAAGAGATTTCATAAATAACTGCCATGACTAGCTTTTAATTTTTTAAGAAAAAGATGCTAATTTATATATACAAAGCAGTTAACTCCAAAATATTAAGGACATAAATATAAAAAGCAAAATTTTAAACAATTTTTAAAAAATCAGAAAATGTTTAAAAATCTAATGAGGAAGAATTTCTTAAAAATAAAAATGAAAAGAATAAACTATAAAAGGAAAAAGGTCAAAAATTTCTACTTCATTGCTTAATTTTTGAATTTTGTTTGGCTAAAGTCACAATTAAAATAGCAAAAAGACAATCAAGAAATTGGAAAAGGATATATCTGAAATACAAAATCAACAAAGAAGTATTGAGAATGTTAAATATATATATATATATATATATATATATAGCCTACAAATCAATAAGAACAAGATAAATGGCAAAAGAGATATATGAATAAAAAATAGAAGCTGAAAGTTTCCAGAAGCAAAATGGCAGATAAATGACAAATGGATATCCAATCAATCTGACAATCAGGGAACACAAATTCAAACCATCAGTAGATGTTCTCTTACACCCACCAGATGAGCAAAATTTGCAGACTCTGAAAATATCCATGTTGGTTGAGATGGGGACCAACATGGATACTTATCTTGGTGGAAAAGTAAACAGGTCCAATAGCCTTAGGGAGCAAAAACTTAGAAACAAAAAAGACTGAAAATGCACCTGCTTTATGCCCCAAAACTTTCCTCTAGATACTATATATATTCAACCATTTGCATGTGTTCTCAAAGAGAGATACGCAAGTGAGCTCATAGCAGAACAGTATGCATGAAGAACAATTTTGAATCAACAAATAATTTCAGCAGGAGAATCAATAAATGAATTCAGGTAAGTGAATCCCCACATTCGAATGTAGTAGGGATTATCAATAAACTGAGGCAACAAAACCAGCACAGGGGAACCTCGCAGAAAGTTTGCTGCCACCAGATACTTATGATGCTATGTAAACAAATTAAAGAAGAAATATATGTGCATATATATATATTTCTTCTTTAATTTGTATATATAATATACATATACAATGACACACCTATACGTATGTATATGTATGTCATTGTATATGTGTATATGTATATGTATGTCATTGTATATGTATATTTAATATGAAATACACATATACAATGACATACAGAGGTTCCCCTTAATAATTATTAATCACTTTTTAAGAGTCTCTTTGGGCACCACCTCCTTTTGGAAATATGTCCCTGGCTTCACTTTGTTTTGAAGCATCTCCTGAACGGAAAGTCCTCTTCATGCTGTTTTCTAATTATCCATGTGTCGATTCATCTGAGCCGCAGGACTGCTATTGGAGTAAATATCAAAATAATGTTCCCATTTTCTCATATATGCCAGGCACCTTTCAAACACTCATCTAAGTTCTAGTTGCTATAACAAGGTACCAGGACTGGGTAACTTAAACAACAAACATTTATTTCTCCCAGATATGGTGGGTGAAGTCCAAGTGCAGGCTGCCACCATGGTCAGGGTCTGGTGAGGGCCTGTCTGCCTGGTCTTCCTACAATTGATTTCTCAGATGGCAAAAAGAAATTTAAAGAGATCTCGGGAATCCCTTTCATAAGGACACCAATCCCATTTGCAAGGGTATCACTCTTATAACCTCCTCACTTTCTAGTGCCACACCACTAAATACCAACAAATTGGGGATTGGATTTCAACATATGAGTTTTGTGGGGACAAAAGCACTCAATCCATAACAGCACTTTATACATATTAATCTCTAGATTGAAGAATGGCTCTGGGTCACACAGCTATCTTTTAAATATATATATATATATATATATTTTTATGTAACAGTTATATAGCACTTATTGCATGTCATCTAATATTCAATATGATTTCTGAATTAGTGTCTTAGGGCTGTTAGAGCAAATTACCACATGCAGGGTGACTTAAAATTACAGACATTTAGGGAAAGACGGCAGAGTTGGAAGCACCAGGAGTCTGCCTCCCCACTGGGGCAGGAACTGCACTAGAAGACTCCACCTGTGGTGACTGTGCTGGAACTCTGGAGTCTATTGAAGGCTTGCAAAGTCCAGCGCAGGTCTTGGATAGTAAGTCAATATCAGCTCTTCACACAGTGGCAGCTACCGATCCCCACACGCAACCTTGTGGTGGGAAGCCATGCACATGTTCCTCAAGTAGCCTGTGCACAGCTGGCAGGAGCTGGGGTGTTCACTCAGGACCTTGTCCCCCAACTACAGCAGTGGGCATCTGTGCTCTAATTGCTGCCTCTGGTCGTGGAGGTGCAGGCAAGAGGTGAGTGGCCACGGCTGCTGCATCTCCCACGTTGTTACAAGCCCCTCCCCCTTTGGCTTAAGGGACTTCCAGGGAATTTAAAGAACCAACAACCTTTCTCCTTGTTGCCTCTTTCATTTTTCTGTTTTTCCGCTTTGAGGGCCTGACATTAAAGGCTTAACTCAGGAAGATCCACAGGTTATATTGGGGGCAACTTTCCCTGCACTGTGGCCTGGAAACTCTCTCCAGCTAATACCATGGGTCAGCATGGGCCTCACCCCTTTCATTTCCTGTCTT
Source organism: Mirza zaza (assembly GCA_008750895.1). Classification (NCBI taxonomy): domain Eukaryota; kingdom Metazoa; phylum Chordata; class Mammalia; order Primates; family Cheirogaleidae; genus Mirza; species Mirza zaza. The sequence continues at coordinate 108,319 of VSMD01085146.1, forward strand.
TCAAGGATCATTGTCTTTTGGTTCAAAGTGTCTTGAAATAGACTTAAAAATTATTTTCTCACATATTTTTTCCAAATTTTTAGCTGTGTCAAGTAAGAAGGTAAATCTAGTCCCTGATATTCCATCTGGTTGGAAGAAGTTCTCGCTTTATGTTTCATAGAGTTGTCATATGGTATCTCATTTTAATTTGCATGTCTCTGATTATGACTTTGATATCTCTACAAGTGTAATGACCTTTTGTGTTTCCCTCTCTATAAATTGACTATTTGTGTATTTTGCCCTTTTTTATTTTCTAATTTTACAGAATTTTCTTGTATATTTTAGATGTTAATTCCTTGATAGTTTTATATTTTCAAAACATCTACACCTATTCTATCATTTCATCATTTGTCCTGTAACTGTCTATTTATTAATAACCACTCCACTTTTCAACTGCTTAACAACTGTCCTTTATTAGGGAAAAAAATCCTTGATTTTAATTTAATAAAATTCACAAATTAATAAAAAATACTCTGAGATTCCAAAGCAACTGCATATATAACATATAAAGTGACTGTGCCTGCCCAGGGATAGGCGTATGTTTGGAAAAGACCAGAGAAGACTTTAAATGTACATCTCAGGCTGATTCTTGACACATAGACTGCCTATAATAATTAAAAAACATAAATAAAACAAACAAATAAACAAAAATAATCAAAAATGGCAAACTCTGGGGAAGGAGGAGAATCTGATTCCCAGATTACCACATTTTTAGATTAATAACCAATTTTCACAAAGAAACATATTGCCCACAAAAGAAACAGAAGAGTATGGCTTAATCAAAGGAAGTAAATCAACAGAAACTATCCTGATGACAGACCTGGTAGGCAAATTCTTTAAAACAATTGTCTTAAAGATGCTCAAAGAACTAAAGGAAGATACAGAAAAAGTTAAGAAAATGATGGATGAAGAAAATGCCAATATCAATAAAGAGATAGAAATACTAAAAATATATTAAAATAAATTCTGAAGGAAAAGTACAATAACTGAAATGAAAAATTCACTAGAGGCACTCAAAGACAAATTTGAGCAGGCAGAAGAATGAATCAGTGAATTTGAAGATAGGATAATGGAAATTATCAAGTCTGCAGAACAGAAAGAACAAAGATTGAAGAATAGTAAACAGACCTAAGGGATCTGTGAGACACCAACAAGCAGATCAACATACACATTGTAGGAGTCCCAGAAGGAGAATAAAGAGAGAATGGGAAATAAATAATATTTGAAGAAATAATGGCTGAAAAGTTTTTAAATTTGGTGAAAGCCATGAATATAAACATCCAGGAAGCTCAGCAAATTTGAAAGTGAACTTAAAGAGAATCACACACCAAGACACATTATAATCTAACTTTCAAAAGACAAAGATAAAGGAAGAACCTTGAAACCAATGAGAGAGATGTCATTTGTCACACACAAAGAATCCTCAGTTAGATTATCAGCCAATCTCTTATCAGAAACTTTGGAAGCCAGTGGTAGTGGGCTTGCCTCAGAGCCTAGATGGGGAGGACACAAATAAGTGACTTGGACTCATACCAGCAGCCACACCACTTCCCCTGTTCCTGTCCCTGGCCCAGACATCTCACATAAACATGAAACTTTCACACACAGGTGAGCACTGCACAGTGCCACCTACAGTTTCCAAATCCAGTGCTTGGCTTTTAAGTAATCTATGCAATATGCACATGAGCACCAGGAGAGGGCCCAGTATGGATCCAATAGGGTCCAGGTGGCCTGGTTGTCAGGGATTCTGTGAACAGAATCTGTTCTTGACCTATTTTGACGTCACCTGCTGCATAGGAACCAACAGGCAAATATATCCCCTTGTTTTGCTGGAAAAATGTGCAATCACCTCCTTGGAAAGGGTGTGTTTTTTAACTTTTGTTTCACTTAACCCACTCCTTCCATGGCTAGCATCTCCAGGCCTGATAAGAGAGTTCCCTGAGAAGACGTGGGAAGTGGGACTTGATCTAGGGGAGCCCAGCCTCCACACCTGTGGGATGCTCCTCTGCCCCCTATAGTTCCTGCATCTGTAAGACAGTGGTTCTGCTGAGATTAAATAGAACATCATTCCAGCTCTACTCCCCTCGAGTCTGGGAATCTAGGATAGGGTGTGCATGTCTGTGTGAATTCATCCCTTGTGAGGGAGCTGTCCCTGGCCGGCCTGCTCAGAGCTCCAGAGCTCACCCAGCCATCTTGCCCTGCACCCTCCACGGGCCCTCTGGAGGGGACCCCGGGGCATGCGGCGATCATGGGGCAATCACCCCCCTGGGACTGGGTTCACAGCTGCAGCTCAACTCTTATAACACCCAAGAGGCGTGATTATCTGCTGTCATGCTTTAATTCTTAATTAAAACAAGAACCAGCACTAAAACAGGATTGGGGAGAGGATTAAGCTCCTCTCTGGTGAGACGAGGGGTGTGTGGGCTTCCAGAGAGTTTCAGGTCAGAGCCCCGAGGGCCCTCACATAACATGGGTGAGGGGCCCTCCAGCAGAAAACTTAACACTGCATCGTTTGCCAGGGACCCACCCCCCAAACACAGAGGTCCTGGGACTCCAGTGTCAACAGCAATTCAGGGCGTTTTCAGGCTCACGCTCTCTTAACCTCCTAAGCACACTCGTGAGCTGTGTTCTCATTAGCAGGAGAGTAAAGCCGGGAGCTGATACTCATTATGCTCATAATAGAAAATCAGAATGGCCAGGTTTTATATTTAATACGGAGAAGCCAAACCTGCAATTAGAGAAAGTAATTTTAAACCATGGTGAAAAATTAATATTAAATGTGTTGCAAGGACAAGAATCTAATTAACACAAGTTAAAGAAAAGCCTTAAAGAGTCTAATTTTATGGTCTTTTTAAATAAAAATTAACCTGATTAGAGTTCTTTCTTAAAGGTGACATTTATTTTAAAAAGTTCCAACCAATTTAACTACAATGGATTTCGACAAGACAGCTTCCTGTCTGCACAAACTCCCTATTTTTAAATTTTATGAGGTTCTTCTGGCAGAGTTTTGTAGCAGTTAAGATGAAAATCCAGATGCATGGCACCCTTTAAAAGGAGGGGAAAAAAGAGAAAGGGAAGGAAAAGGAGGAAGAGAGAAAAATAATCAATTTGGTATCAAATGTATTCCAAAGCAGAGAAGTGCATACTTTTTTTTTTCTGATTGTGGAAAAAAAGACATGCAGGGAGGTCAAAGGTCACACAAAGAGGAGACAGTATTGTGTAGGAACTGTCACGCATCACCACCTATTTTGACATGCACGGGGCCGTTTGTTGTCTGTCGAACATGCAAATTAAGTGCCTGCTGTCATAGCCAGCCGATATCTGAAAGTGGAAAATGAGACCACCTGTAACCAGTGAATGGGGTGATGGACAAGCATTCAGAGCTCGTCATCGTGGAGGCCATTCACACCACCTCCGAATTGCATATGACATGTAAAAATCTTTTCTTAATATTCACAACCGGGAAGTTTGGGGAATTATGGAGGCTTCAACTGCTGCATCTAATGGGTTCTCCAAGCAGACAGCTGTGACTGTGAGCTGGCTTGATAATTAGGTGTCCAGGAAGATTTTATGCTACGAATCAGTTAAAAGGGAGAAAAGAAAAAGAAAATAATGGCAAGCAAAACTCGCTGGGATGGAAATTGCATTAACCCTTGTGTGTCTCTCTGCCGGCAAGCTCTCTATGAACCAGGATTAATTTTCTAGATACAGTGTCATCTCACCTTCTGCGTGCAGGTTGAATTTGTAAACGTGCCCTGGTGTACAGGACGGAATGGCTTTCTAATTCCGGCTCCCGTCCGGGAAAGGGTCACTCGGCAGTAAATGAGATACCGCTTTCCAAAGCAATGCAGTGACTCTTAACATGCACTAACATTTTTCTGTCCAAATGTAATTTTTGAAAGGTGCATTCTATCAAAAAATAAAAGACAAGAACAGGAAAAGACGACTGCCTTCGTGCAAACCAAAGTGTTTAATAAAAGAGGCCATCTATGCAGAGAGAACCAGAAAATAAAGTCTAGTTGAGAACCTTGTGTTCTGCCCACTGAGATTGGAACTAAAATATGGGAAGTACTGAATTATCCTTAAATGAGATTCAATGATTTAAACTGGAAGGGTGCTGTTTATCGAAAATGGGCCTACATTGGGAAAATTGAGACTGGCATTTTCCCGAGTAATGGGCTGTTTTCTCCTCCCTGGTCCTCTCAATGACAGGGACTCTGACAAGTTGTGCCGACTCAAGCAAGAGGTGGCATGTCTCAGTCGGGACTTGCCCAGGGGCTCCCACATCCTTTTTCTCCTGTGTCTCTGATCAGTCTGCCAAGATCAGCACGTTATTCCAACCGGGGGGCAGGTACAACAGGAACTTAGACTTCTTTTAAGGAAGCTGCAGGATCCATATCTAGTTTAATCTGGGGCTTAGAGATATGTGGAAACGAGGACCAGTGTCCAGGTTTGGATAAAACGATTCCACCTTTCTTCGATCTGAAGAGCACAAGTATTAAAAAGTCTGTTCTAAAAGGGCGAGGTCTACCTCTTTTACCTCTCGGGGTCTGTTAGTGACCCTTAGTTTTCTACACTGTCTGGGGCAGGGTAGCTGTCATCCGTATTCCTCCCAATCTTCATGCCACTAGTGTAGAAAAGATAACAAGCTCATAATTGGCAAAACTCTCTTTCACCAGTGATGCTTCAAGGAACACAAGAGTAAAAATGTCTGCCCTCTTGACACTTAGAATCTAGTGAGGGGAAGCACTGAATTGCAAAGATAATAAACGCTAAACTCTGTAGGATGCTGCAATGATGATGGAAAAATTACTAACAAGGAGTAGCAGCAGGATAAGGGCAATAGGGAATACCATTTAGAGGGGAGTAAAGAAAGCAACAAAAAATATACTTAAAAAGTTTTATTAGAGAACTTGTAATAGAGAGTACTTGAAAATTAAAATGATGTCATAAATGGTGGTAAAATGTCAGAATAGCCCATGTCTAACGATATGGTAGAGCCAACTTGTATCAATGGTTGTTAAACACAACCATTGTTAAACATTCGATTCTATAGACTTAAAATTAAGTATATTCTCTGGCGGACAAAAATAATGAATACTCAATGTATATAATTTCTGAATTATTTTAATACATTTTCTTATCTCGATGGTCTTGAGGTTGCTTAGGTCTCCTGAGCCTGTGTAGTGGAATAGTATCTAAAGGTACTGCCATGCATCTTCTCTCAGCTCCGTGTTCAGCGACCTCATATTTGTAGACACAGATTGACTGGCATGGTGGGGATATTTACACCATGGGAATTGGCAAGTGCTACCCATGAAGGCTTTCATCTCACTCTCTAAGGGATGAGGGATGGTTAAATGTTTATCAGCACATCACTCGCCCTACCCCACATGGACTTCATGCCACCTGGAAGAGTTCTACTCTGGGGACATTTGGCACATCAAATAAAGAGGACACAGAGCTTCCAGAGAGGGCAGGTCCTTTGATCCAGATGCTGGCCTTAGCCATGTTTTCTTTGTGGTGCCATCTCCTGCTTTTCAGGAAACCTTCCCCCCTCTTGGCCTCTAGGTGGTCGAGCCCCCCTCCTCATCAAAAGTGCTTCATTTCAGATGCTCACCAGCAAATTACAAGATGTTTCCACTGGTGAAAACTGGGTGAAGGGTATGTGGGATTTCTCTGTTGTCATTTCTTACAACTGTTTGTGAATCTACAATCACCCCAAAATAAGAAAGTTTAATTTAAAAAAAAGTGCTTGAGTGCCAACATTACCAGGAAAATCGCAGGGAGGCATTTACTTAGATGATTTTCACCTAGAATAACTTCTAATGGGGGCAATTTTGGAGCATCGGACATTGATGCTGCAGCTAAGCTCTACTTCCGCCCTGTTCGCCTGCCAAGTACTTAGATTCTTGGAGTTGCTGCAGAAAGCGAGTTCCACCCAGGAGGTCATGTCTTCTTTGAGCTTGATGTCCTCAACGCCTGATGACGGCTTCTTTCAAAGCCCCCGGGCTCTTTATAGCAATATCAGACAACACAGAAAACCTGGGACCACTAAAAGGCTACACCTCCACTCTGGGGGTTGGGGGAGACATCCAGGGGACATGATGGGACAGCCCAGGCAGTGGGTGTGGGGCAGACACTGGAGTCAGTTCGGAAAGCCTGCGACTTTTTTAAGTGTGACGGTTATACTGTTTGGGTACACCCCTCCAAATCTATTTCACAGTGATGTTGTCTTGGAAGAGATTTAACAGCTACCAGTGTTGAGTTTGGGAAAAATAGATAAAAATTAATAATTATTAATAGTTTATTAATAAATTATTTATTGATAATTATATAAATAATTTACGAATAATTGATGATAACAATAAATAAATAATTTATTTATAGAAATAAATAGAGGCAGTTTTATTTAAGAAGCAGTTGATTGAGTCATTCATTCCTTCTAGGCTACACATGAAGACTGAAACAGATGCCGGGAAGAAAGCTCCAGAGTTTCAGCAAATGTGCCCCAGTGAGACCCTACTGGAGCGGCTGGGTTTGGCATCTTGTTTTTGATCAGTTTCAATTGCAGGGGACGACTGAAGTGTATTTTCCTGGCGGTTCCGAGGAAAACATCTTTAATTGTTCTGTGCACTCGTGACAGCCTGCGGCCAAACCAGCACGGAGTAAGCAGCGGCTTCCCCGCCATCTGGACTGCACAGGTGTGCGTGTGCCCGCGTGTGCCCGCGTGCAAAGGCTCGGGTACGGGGAGAAAGGGACCGTCAGGTTCCCGCAATCCGAGAGACACCAGCAGCACCGGTGCGGGCAGAGCATGGGAGCTGCGGGCACAGCCGGCTTACCTGGCAGATGAGCACGCATCCCGGGAGGTGGCCCAGCGGCTGCTTGTGCCTGGGGTGATGGGCAGGGTTTGCCGGACACGTATTTTTCCCGCCAAAGGGGAATTTTGTTCCCCAGGAATCAAGTCAGGCTGAGGGGCTGGAATTTGGTAGTTGGGTTCAGAAGAAAAGGGGAGTGAGGGGAAGGAAGGTGGGGTGGGGGTCAGGAGGTGCCTCCTGGACGCACTGGGGAGAAGATTCTGTATAAACCATCGCTGGCCAAGCCTTCGCCTCCCAGACCATCATGAGTTTGGACCCAGAGGTGAGGGTCCGAGCCCCGGGAGGCTGAGAGAAGTTTTGGGCAGGGGGCCTGGGCTGCTCTCCAACACTCAGTCTTGTCTCAGAATCCACAGTGGCTTTGAGAGAAAGATCTACTCTTGAGCCACTTACAGGTTTTATTTTTCTTTTCCTTATCATTACGAAAAAAATAAATTCCCTGTGCCATGTATTACACTAAGCAGTTATCAAGTATTTAGAATTCAAAACAACCCTACAAGAAAGGCATTATTGTGCCCATTTTTCAGATGTGCCGACCACGTTAGACTGGCTTCTTTTAGATTTGATTCCTCATCATGCACATTTGTATTTAAGGTACAATAATACTGACAGTGGTGCGTTTTTTCATAGTAAACATGTCACTTAATTTAATTCCAGACTTTCAAATGTATCTGCATTAAAACAAACAAAAAAATAAGATAACAGTCCAGATGGATTGTTTCTTACTAACTGCTGGAGGTTAGCTTAGTGATTTGTAAGTAGGGAACTATTTCGGCAGTATCTTGATGGATAGATATTCTTGCTGCATTCTACACTACAGCAGGCTTTAAGTACTAACATGGAAGTTTACAAAAGTAAACCCCTCCATATATTTGCTTTATCCAACCTAATTGCTAGACACTTAATGATGTGTTTGCGGTTACTGTGCCAGGCCACACACTGCGTTATAGGCACGTGCGAGCTGCCCGCGAGGGTCTTGGACTCTGGTGGAGCAGGTGAGCAGACAAAGTCAGCTTTCTCAGCAGACACAGAGCCCCTCTCCCCACGCCAGCTCCAGGAAAAGGTGTCCTGCAAACTGCTAGCAATTTGGCACAGTGCTTACCCCAAACACTACCTTTGCTAACACTGTCTTCCAGTCTGAGAAAATTTTGGATTTTAGAAATGTATGTTCATGAGATCACTCAACTGACTGTGTCAACATGTTTTTTTATTTCAATTGAACTGGGAAAAGACTTAAAAGACTTAGCATCCCTTCAAGTCTATTGAGTTTGCTGTATATGAGAGCAGTCTCTTCAATTAATCTTTCTTAATCTCTTGATATATGACCCCTGCCCCCTGGTCCCCGCATGGTGGTGGGACCCTTCCCCACCCCACCCACAGCCAGTGGGCCTCAGTCCTGCACAGTCCTGAGCTCTCGTCCACACAGCTCCACTTTGTCTGTCGTGGGAAAAAATGCCAAACAATAATCATAAAAGATAATCTCCATGTTTCAGACATTGTTTTACATGGAAGTTTTGCTTCAAGCTTAAAGCTGAACATTTTGGATTGTAAATTTCTTGGAACATTTGGCAACCTTTTAAATGGACATGGTTATTACATCAAGTTTTATAAAAGCTCCAAGTTGTGCACAAATAACAAAAAGGAGCTTTGACACACTAATCAGGCTTTTTCTCTATTTTTCCCCTCTCACGTTGGGTTTCAGTTTATTTGTAGGAAAATAGCTGAGGAAACTGGGAAAATCTATCAATGTTTACTTGCAGTCTCACATAGCCCGCGGACAGAGGCTCATACTTTCCACTGGGGTAGTTTACCTCAAGTGGGGCTTCCTGTATTACACTAATTCAAGTAATGTCGGATTATGATTTAAGAAAAGAGAAAGACTAAAAATTTCGCACACAACTGAAGAGCATGACTGCTTTGTTTCATAGTAACTCTACACTGAGACTCTGACTAGTCCTAAAGAAAACCTCCATGATTCTTTTCCCCCGTACGGTTGCACTCAAGCAGTCTAAAGCACTAGCATATATCATTGCAACCTGCCCTCAGGTTTATCTTCATCTTAATTTCATTTTAAAAGAAGACATTGTTGTGCTTTTCTTAGAAGGCATCAGGGCTGTGGGAGGGGTTTGCAAAATACACACTACCCCTCATGCTGTGGCGAAGTAACATGTGCGTGACACGCAGCTAATTGGAAACTAAGTCAAGCCGCTTCATTGATGGCATCTGGGCAGACGTGGTCTTGAACCAAACATTGTTCTAAGAAGGGAGACAGCACAATGCTGTTCTTTCTACGGGAATGCTGGCAGGTACAAAATCAGTGCAGGGGATGTCTCCATAATGTAAAGATAATATCCAACAAAATTAAACAAAATCTCTCCGAAAGACGTGTAAAAGCTATGGGATTATTGCAATGAGTGAACATAATCACTCATTGCAATGAGTGAACATTTCAGTTCTGAGTAGTAAGAAGAAAAATGCTTTTCTTGTCTTAAAACAAAGCAAAACACCAAATCCCCTAAAAGGCATCTCTGGGGTCTAGCATATATAGCAGCGTGCAGTCCGGTGGGTCTGAGCAAAGGTTGGCAGTGTGAGCCAGTGCGAAAGAAATGCGTTTTCATATCTTACAATACGCCGCCTCTGTGAAGTTTTGTAAGAACTTTTGGTATATCTAATCTATAATTACTATTCACAGTGTGTGTGACTTGCCTGTAAAAGTGTTAGAAACACTTTATTCTTCCAACAAAGTTGAATATTTTTCCCCACACACATTTTTTCTTCTTATTTTTTGGTGGTGACAATTTAATTTTTCCTTAATATCAAGTACAAATTTAAGTTCATATTTAAGTCCCTGGTTCTATAATATATGAAATTTATTACTATCAATTATATATAAAAATACAAGAAATAAAGATTTTGGTTCCCACCTCCTTCCAGAATTCTTGTCTTACTGCATTTCAGTCTTATTTGAAATCAAGGGGGTATATATATATATATATATATATATATATACCTTTAAATCTCTATTTTAAAATTTTCTTTTTAGGAGAGGAAGGCTGGAGTGGGTAAAAACCTACCTATGGGTACCATGAACACTATTCGGGCGATGGACACACTAAAAGCCCCGGCTTAAGCATTTTACAAGGTATCCGTGTAACAAAAACATCTGTATCCCCTTAATATTTTGCAGTAAAATAAAAGCTAAAATTATTTATAAAAATTATTTTACTTTTAAAATTAGTATTTCTTCTAGAATGAAGTTTTCCCTCCCATGTCCTTCCAGGTAAAGGCAGAAAAATCGGGATTGTCTCTGCCCCAAGTCTGCAGGGGAGGCTTAGTTTTGGCACATGCACTGCCAGGGCCGTGGAGAATGTATATTTTCCATCACAAATACCTACAGCTCCACTTCACATACACAAATATGCAAACGCAGACATGACCATATGTGCTTTCTATGGAGGTGTTAAGTCAGACCTTCCAAACAGAAGGTGCTCTGGAGATGGTCTATTGATTAGGATACTTCACAGTCCTGCGACAGGAGGTTATACTACTCGGTCAACGTATGGCTTAAAACATTGTCTTATGTTATAATAAGATATATCATTAAGTTTAAGATGTTTAGGTTAAATTTATTGTATAATTGTTGTATTCTATGATTTTTTTGAAGTTGTTATTTTTAATTGTTATTGAATTTCTCGTTTTTAAAACACCAACTCTCCTCTTTATAGTAGTAGCTTCTGTTTCTAAGAAAATTTTTAAAAGCTTCTTTTTCTTGTCTAAAAATGCCTTGTTTAAAAACTGACCATAATATGCTTCATATAGAGAATAACTCTGACGATAAGGATAAAAAAGAAAATATATGTTGTACTAGAAATGGCCTTTTTGTGAACATATGCTTTTAGAATTGAAGTATGTATTTGATTAAAAATAATGCATTTTGCATTTAATTTTGCATAAAGAAATAAATAAGCACATGACAACGCAACTCTATTTGCAAAGGCTACGGGTGGCATTAATTATATTATAGTAGCTACTTTTATTTGGGATCATCTGAGCCACTATTGAGGATAACTATTTTAAAAAGCCATTCGTGTTAAATACAAATATTCACAGTGAGCCATAAAATGTGCAGGTAAAACAAATACTAATAATGTGAAGTGAGTTTTATGTCATTTTCTTTTCTTTTATATATTTTAGCAAGGCAGTTGTGATAGATTACTTTCAGGAAACTTCCTTATCCTATTTTAAAACAGTCGGCCCTAAAAACGCAGGAACAAAGCCCAGCATGAATATAAATTATTTGTCAACATATGGTGGCAGAGGGCGTGGCCGGGCCGGGAGTCCGCACAAAGAGCCGGCATTGTGGGGCGGTGATGAAGTTCTCAGATCGAAGTTCTGTGGTGGCGGCAAGAAGTTGCTCGCTCGCTCTGGGGCTGCGGCACTCGGTGGAGCGAGGGGCAGCTGCACGAGTCTACATAATTAGTCAAGGTCAGACACTGCAAATGGAGGACATTCACCATGTGTCAGGAGAACAATGGAAGGGGACCTAGGCATTCTCAACGGGGAATGGCTGTGAGAGGGCTCATTGAGCGGGGGCGAAGCAAGCCTGCCCTCTTTTGTGCTGGCTGGAAAGGGCCAGCCACTCAGGACAATCCCAGTGTCAGAGCTAGCAAGGCAAACCAGTGTCACAAAACACAATCTTGTTTTAACTACCAGAAGCATATGTTCATTGACACAGCGTCATGTTTGGTGACACTTGAAGAAAACAGGGAGAGAAGAAACGAGAGAATAAATGTATTTTTTTTTTTACATGTGCTTGAGATTCCATGTTTCCTTCCCCTATTCAATGGTGTAATCTTTTAAGTTACCAATTGAGGCAATGTAATCCTTCAAATAAAGGGACGATTACTTTCAAATGAACAGCGGAGCTTTGGAATGAGGAGAAATATGTCGGTATAGAGTGAAATGCTTTTGTCTTAATGGTTGCTTACAGAGTGCTTCATGTCCAACAGGAAGAGAGATAAGCACAGACTCAAACGGTCCACAGAAACAAAGTACGACACGGGAAAACTTTCGATACTGGTGCGTATTTTAGACCTGCCAAAAAAAAAAATGCTAATTTTCCAGAATGCTAATTTTTCCAGCAAGTGCGTAGTGCCATTTTGAAAACTAAAGAAGGTCTGCATTAGTTTTGAGTAACATGGAACAGGGACAGCAGCATTTAAATGGAGATCCACGAAGGCTGAGAAGCTAATTGTTTTTTAACGCCTACATCATATCCCGAGAAGAAGAAAGAGGTCCATTTTCCTCCGACCTTGTTTTTGTGCCGCTCTTTCCAACTTGTGGACACTGCGTGAGCGCAGAGGGGGCCCACCCCAGCTTGAATCGGGGGACACCTCGGGGGCCGTCTCCTTCCCCCGTCCCCGCAGCAGCCCGTGGGAACGAGAGGGCGGGCTGCACTCGGGACTCGGGCTGTGTACTGCAGAGCTTGCCCTTCAACTCGCTCACCCTGATCACAATTTCCAGGTGACATTCTTTCTTTGGACTCAGGGCCCTCATTAGTGTCTCATTATAATGTCTTCCCACATATCGGATTTATTTCAGTCCGTGCACTTTACAACAGAATTTCCACCTGCAGCATGAGGCAAAAAAAAAAAAGGAGCCAAGGAATTACTCTAAAACTAAGAAGAAGTTAGTTGATGGCACGTACACACACGCAACACAGTCTGTTAGAAATCAGAGTGCCCTGAATTTGTGGCAAATTCCAGAGGAGAGAGACAGTTTACCACATTTCCATTATACATCCTTATAACGGGCATCCGCTACCTCATTGTGTACAAAAGCAATACATGTCTGATTAGCCTTTATCACACTTTCGTTTTCAAATGAATAAGTCAGAATAAGAAGAAACTATGCTATAAAATTCTTTCCCATTGCTGCTAGCAAGGCAAGTGGATTACACCTGACACATAAATTTCCAAGTTTTTATAGGAAGAAACCACACACACACACACACGCACACACAGAGTTTGGATCATTTCCTTCTATCATTCCAGCTGAAAGAATGATCCCCACCTTTTCTTTTACAAACTTCCTCCCTTCTACTTAGAAAGAAAAAAGGAGAAACAAAACAGAACAATACCATGTCATCCCTGATATTAGAACCATTTCTCCCACATTGCTCACATCTTTTAGCCTTCCTCCTGTGTCCTCCTGAGAAAATGATAAATCTGCTATGTAGTTTAGGCAATCCCCACATACAAGCGTGCAAATTTCACTCTCAGTAAGGTTAATAAAGATAATGACCTATTAACTTTATTTCTCTACAGTGCAGTTTATCCTTGGGCATAAGGAAATGACAATTTTATGTAACCATGGCAAATTACGTTCTCTGAATTCTCACTGGAAAATATATTCAGCAATTAAAAATGAAATATTCTATTCAATCAACTCTTCATTTATCATACTCCCTTCATGCATGCTTTTCTTTGGGTTTAGAAGTGCTGCTGTTTCCAGGTAGCAGAATTGCTTGTGTTGCAGTTCCTTTAAGATGGCTTTTTAGAAAAATCTCGCAAGTGAGCCTGCTGCGCTCCACCACTGTGGCATCCAACCCCACGTCTCCTAACTACTGTACTAAGTGGGTTCCCAGTAGTTAATCATGTTGGGGAAAATGATACACAAAGCACACCAGGCTATCTATTGTTTCAATTTAATCTGAAGAGGGAATAATAACTGCTAATGTGAGATTATGATTCAGCATGTTTATTACAACGCCATTATGTCTGATTATTTTTATTTCAGTCACTAACACGTGCAATTAACACAGTCTCCGAGGACTTAAAGGCAGTCCTGTATTTATTTCTGATCTTATATGTGACTAAAATTGATTAAGCTAATATGAAGAAGTAATATTTATCATTAAGCACTCACCAAGCCACGGTCTTTGATAAATGAAGAGTGTTTCTCTCAGCCAGAAGTGCATTCAGATTGAACTAATTTAACCCTAAAAGGCAGCCATACATATGCAACATACAGGTAATTCCCTACTTCTCAATGGGTAAAATAATATCCACAAGGTTAGTTTTCTCTGAATGGAGAGTAGAAGCAAGCTCATTTTCAGTGGAAACCAAAATGACGTTAGTACTTAAAGACAGTCAACTTTTTGCCTTTAACTTTCCTATGTTTAGAAAAAAAATAATACTTTATATATTGTTTATAAGCACTAATTATAACATGTTGCATATAATCTCTGCCCCTTCAGATGGGGATGTTTTAACTTGACTGCACCATATCATAAATAACCCCAAAATGCATTAACTAAATAATTCTGGTTGAGGGAAATACTGTGATTTTTCTCCTGTTTCTACACTGAAGGTGCCTTAAAACTGCTCCTCCATGCATTGAGATATATAGTGTTTTCAACATGAACTACCAAAGGAAAGCAGGCTTAATAGGAAAACTGGTTCCTTTCAGTTAAGGCTTGTTCTAATTTTTCAAATTAATTCACCTAATTTTCAAATATTAGGTAAAAATCACGAAAGTCTGGGAATCTGTAAATTAGTTACATGGTTTTAAAATTTCCTCTTCGTGCCATAAAGTAATTGTTTTCAGCTTTCAAGTATCTTAAAGCTGTAATTATTACCATTAATCTTTTTTTAAAGACCAGACTTAAGTTACTTCCTGGTAGTGAATTTTAATGACTACCACAGTGTCCCTAATGGGATGTTAGTGACCTAAAATAATTAATGCGCCTCAGAAAGGCCCACGTTGTGAATCAGGAGCATGCTGGGAAAATCCTGCAGACTGCGTCCCACAACGCAAGAGCCTCGGCACCAGCAACAGACAGATGTGGGGTTTTCCACTCTGGGGTTTAAGTTTAGACTCTCGTATCTGCGTCTGCGCCACCTTGGAGATAATCCCGGGCCGTGGACTGTGGGTCAATGACGGTTTATTGCTGCCGTTTTTGTTTCGCTCTCTGCTTTCCACTCTTGCGTTTTCTCTATGCAAATTGCTAGCTACCTATTCATCTTGACTGAGCTTTCTTTGGTTCACGCTCCACAAGCCGAGAAGATGCAGCGCTGATGAGGCTTCGTGATAAGAAAGGGTGATGTCTGGTCGGGTGACAACAACATGGCTTCTGACACCGCTGCCCAAGAGGGCGATAAACACATACACGGACAGCCACGTGTACTTTAGAATTGGACTTGTAGTGTGCTTCTCGCAAGTCTAACACACCCATTCGGCTCTTCACTGTCTTATTAGATATTCACAAATAAAGGGTTATTCATTAGCGTTGAATTTCCAGTAAAACTACATAAGCAAATATTCCATTGTCTTCAAGAATGCGAGCACAAAAGAGAGGTGAGCTAACCTCATGCCATTTTTCCATGAGATCCTGATTCTGAAAGATTTGGAATTTTACATTAGACAATCCTGAAACCATTATTTGAATTATCTCCGCTTCTGACATCATTGAATACAGTTCCACAATTCAAGCATATACAGAATTAGAGATTCATACATCTAAACAATAGTATTATTAGTGATTTGATCAAATTATGTATTTTCACTTGATTCTTTTCTGTCCTTTAATTTTGCAAAGACGGTCACTGTATTTCTTAGTTACATTCCAAAATATTAATTCAGGAGTTGTTCATTAATAATTATGCCAAGCTTCTGACGGACAGAAATTTATAAAAGATGCACAAGAAAAGAATAAGGAAAGAGGAAAACTTTGAATAGAAATAGCAACTTGGAATGCTGACCCTAGGTGTGAAATTTAGAAAAGGCCCCTTTTCTGGAACCATCACCTGGACGGTCCAACAGCTCCCTCTACCCCTTCCAAGTGGAAGCGAGACTCCTGAGAGCATGGTCCGGGCGCTGCTCGCGCACGCACCGGCTGTGAAACACACAGACATGTCTCCTCCTTCCAAGCAGGGGTTCCGAAACGGCCCTGCAAGTGCAGGTCAGGCAGAAACCAGTGAAAACTCTCCCATAAACGCTACCCAGGTAGAACCTGTCACAGGTTTCTCTTCATTAGCTGACTTGATGACTGGCCGGAGGTAATAAGTAAAGGGAGTTATTTTATGGCGTTATTAGTGCAAAGAGTATTCAAAGGTGGCTCCGTTTGTCATGCCTTATTAGCAAAAGCATGGGAAAATATTAAAATAGCAATAAACCCAACCTCGAAAAGGAAAAAATTCTGCCAAATCGGTTTGACCTTTCCATGTTCCCTTCTGGGTCAGTTCATTCCAGTTGGAAAGAGATGGGGTGGGGAGGAGGATTTTATATATATATATACACACACAAACATATATTACATATATATGTTTATACATATATAAAATACACAAATATATAACTCTCACATTTATATATAAAATATTTATGAAAGATTAAGATTATTTATACTATTTAAATTATTTATCCTAAGATTTATTTATCCTAAGATTAAGATTATTTATCCTATTTAAAATTTCCCATGTTATATTTGCCCCAAACAAAGACTACTTATGCTAATTAATTACATACTACCTAATTTAGATATTTAACATATTCAAACCGTATTTCCTCTGGGAAAATGATTAAACATGCAATCGTTACTAGTCAAAACCACCCTTGTTATTTGAAATCTTTGCCCATGATACATCTTACCACTAACCCGTCTCACTGTGGGTTAGCTTTCACTCTGAGTCCTTTTCCTGGTACGGGTGGGTGTTCAGCCATTCACCCACCCATTCATGTACTGAACAGGACCAAGGATGTCCCGTGGTCTGAGTGGGCCCTGGGCACACGCTTGGGGGCTCTGGGAATGAGAAGTGCCTGCTCCGTGATTCATGAGCGAGGACAGCAGGGAGAGCTGGCCAGAGCTGGTGCTGTATGGCAGAGAAATAAAGGTGCCGGGCAGAGGCTCGGCACAGAACTATGGCCTCTTTCATCTTATACAAGCCAACTATGGCCTGAATTAAAAAAATATATACATACATATGTGTGTGTGTATATGTTTTAGTAGTGTAATGTCTTCTTGTGCGTATTTATGGAGTATCGATTTTTGCATACAAGATACACAACTATTATTCTAAGTTTGAAAAAATGCTGTCTTCCATAGTAAAGCCCTTTCTCATTTCTTCCTCCCTGTACACACACTCACGCATACACGCATACCCAATGTGATACAATCATTTTTCAAATTAAAATGAAAACAAATTATTTAAGCTCCGTGCAGTACTAACAAAGAAGCAGCCTTGTAAAAAATGTGAGTTTATTAGCACCCCATCCTCCAATGTACATTGATAGAAAAATATAATTAAATCAGCATTTTTTTTACTGCTCACTCAGCATAAATTGTAGCCAGCTCTGCAAGACTGATACAATGCATTGTTTGTGCTCAGGAAGACAATAGTCTTTGAGGCTGAAATCTTTTTGTTTTTAATTTCCAAAGGATCCTCATGCCCAAAACCTGGTAAATGGAGGGGAAAAAAGTGGTGAATAGCATCTTCCCTGCCATGCCACCCAGAAATTCTCATCACACCAACTGCCGACGCATTGTGTTCATATCAGTGAACCAACAGCTGACAAGTGGGTGGCTCTCAGTAATCATTTGACCTCTAGCATTTCAGGTAAGACAAATCCCATTGACTGCACTGTAAAAAAAAAAAAAAAAAAAAACTGTTGCCTGGTCCTTAGGAATTCCAGAGTCTTTGAACAGGGGCTGTCTTAAGCTTGGAAAGTTATAACAAAATGCCCATGACTGGGTGACTTATCCAGCAGAAATTTATTTCTCAGTGCTGGAGGCTGGGAAGTCCGAGGTCAAGGTGGCAGCATATTTGGTGTCTACTGGTTTGTGGACAGTCACCCTTTCACCATGTCTGCACGTGGCCTTTCCTCAGTTCATGCCTTTGGAGGGAGGGATCTGTCCCTTCTTCTTTTAAAAGCACTAATCTCATTCCGGGGACCTCACCCTCCTGACCTCATCCAAATCCAACGACATCCCAGAGGTCCCACAGCCACATACCATCAGCTTGGGGGCCAGGACCCAACAATGAGCTTCAGAGGGACACAGCCGTTCAGCCAGTAACAGGTGCCCTGATCCTTTTAGGTTAATATGGCCTTTCAAGTTCATTTTTTTTTTTTTTTTTGAGCCACAGACGTTGTCAAAATGGTGCAGCTCAGTTTTAAAAGACCCCTACCTAAAATAAAAAATAAAACAGAACAGACCAAGCTTAAAAGGGTGCCATGATATTCCCGATTGTCCATAGAACAGTTTCGAATTCCCTAAGATAGAAGTCACGCCCGCACCCTCGGGCTGCGCACTGCACACGGCAGAGGTCTGCCCTGGGCCTTACACACGCTGTGCTTGCTGCAACCTCACTCACATGTCACTTCGCATGGGAGTGCCACGGCATCTCTGGGCCAGGGCCCTTCCCTTCCCCCAGTAGGGTTGCTTCCCGGGACCTCTCCCTTGCGTCTGCACAGCCACTGCCCTGCACGATTTTCCAGGAACCTCATGGTCACCCCAGATTACCTGGAGGTTTGACTGCAAATCTCAATTCATCTGTAGACTTCAACACGTCTCTTTATTTTACTCTGATTCCATTTTGCTGCTCTACTGCACGTGAGCTGAGGCTCCGAGGGGACGTAATTGTGGTGACAATAATAAGGACAGAAGCTCTCTGCAGAATGTTCAGTCTGGTGCAGAAGAATCATTCCTGTAGCTGAGTGAGAAGCGGGTGTGGGATTGGAGTTGCGGCATCCCCCAGCTCCTAGCTGAACATCTATGGCCAACAACGCTCTGGAGAAGACAGTGGACCCGCTCAGAGAGAGATCCTTCCTGCCCGTCTCGCCCCACTGAGAGGGTAGACACAGAGCAAACCTCCCTGAGGTGCCTGCTGTTCGGGTTTCCCTAGAGACACCTGGGGAAGGGGACAGGTGGCTGTTTCACATCAAATTCCATCAGACACATCAAATTCCAGTTTCGTGGAGACTATCTCCATTTTTATCAGATCAAAATGTCCTAAAGTGGAGTAGAGTTGAGGAAAATATATTGAAGGTGGCATCTTTGCAAACATGGAGGATCTCATCCCACACTGGAAGGGCACAGGCGGGGGTGGGCAGCTGACCCGTGGGCTTCTGCTCACCTGGGCTCTCCATGGGGCTGGGGGAATCCGTGACACCCTCTCTGGCCCCCGACCAGGGCACGTGACCGAACGTCCTGAGCTGCCAACTCACAGCCCAGGCTCCAACTCCGTCAGGTGAGCTTCTGAAAAGGGACATTTCTTTATACATTTATGAGTTTAAAAATAACGTTTCCTGGCTGTCTCAGGGTTAACTTATGAATTGGTATGAACATCAAAGGGCACTATAAAATACAAAGTACTCATTGTGAAATCCTTAGTCGTCACAACTTCATGTTCTTCCTTCGATTCTGTTCTTATCTCGACATCCACCGGGAGCAGCTGGTGCCAGTCTGTGGACACTTTGTGGACAGCTGTTCTGGACATCTGGCCTTGAGCGGCTGGAGTGGTGGGTCAGGGAACCAGTGCCTCACGTGGGAATCGGGTCTTGTTTCCTGTCTGTTCCCATGGATCTGATGCAACAAGGCTCATCAGACAGCATTTGAAGTGAGCGCCTAGCTTTGCTTTCCTCTTAGGAAAGATTCAAACCCATCATCATCCCAGGACTGATCCCCAACACGTGGATGAAAACGATTTGTCGGTCTGAGACTGGAGGGACATATGCTTCCCAGTTCTGTCTAGGTAAAACTTCCCCCACTGTGTGTACGGAGGCGCAGTGGGGCTGGCCGGGCTGGGGAAGAGGCCAGGGGTGGCCGAGGAGCCGTCGAAGGCAGTTTAGCCTGGCCGAGCGGACAGGGCACACAGCTGGGCGGATGGCCAGGACAGGCACCACAGTTCCTGAGGAATGCAATTGTCAACCCCTCGGGGAGCCAGGCAGAGCTTTGGAGAACACAGGTGAGCTGGGTGTGCACACTGGGTTGTGTGTGCTCGCTCTCTCTCTCTGTCTCTCTCTGTCTCTGTCTCTCTCTCTGTCTCTCTGTCTCTGTCTCTCTCTGTCTCTCTCTGTCTCTCCCTCTCTGTCTCTCTCTGTCTCTCTATCTCTGCCTCTCTCTCTGTCTCTGTCTCTCTCTCTCTGTCTCTCTCTATCTCTCTCTGTATCTCTCTGTCTCTGTCTCTCTGTCTCTCTCTCTCTCTCTCTCTCTCTCTCTCTCTCTCTCCAGGGAAACAAAAGAGGGAGAAACATATTAACAAATCAAAATAGACGATGCCTACACAAAGCGAAGCATTTATACATGCTTATGAGAATGCATACTGTGTGATTCAATTTATGTCTAAGAATGGACAAAACAGAAAAGTCAGAAGAGTAAGGCTGAAGGGAGATTGATGGGACAGGGAGACCCGGGGACTTCCTGGGCGAGGGAGCTGCCGCACGTCTCATTTTGGGTGGCGATTACGCGAATGCACGCGATTGTCAAAACACATTGACCTGGACACCTAAGATCCCTGTATTTGACCGTATGTACGTAAACTGAGCCTTAACAGCAATAATAATAAACCTCAGTGCTTTCATTATCTACTTCATTACTAGATGAATGCTTGATGATGTTGATATTTTTAAACAAAACAACCTAAGTACGTTCTGAAATCTGACCCCAGCGGGCAGCAGCTGGGCTTTCTTTTGCAGGGTTCTCGGGTGTTCTCTCGTGCCCGGGCCGCGGAGGAGCCGCGGGTGGATAAGTAATGGCGGAGGCAGCCCGTCGGAACACTCACTTAACCTGCGCATCGCAAGGTTATTTTTGTAGCTGTGTCCTGTCTCCCAGCGTGGAGGGTGATTTATGGTTTTCAGCCGGGCTTCATCATCATTGTTCTCACCTTTGTTTCCATCATAGTTAATTAAAGGGAAGGTCATTGTCACCTTATGTTTTAAACCTTCTTAACATAATATATCACCCTCGGTGCACTTTAATAAGGGGAGTTGTGAAGGAATGGTGTAATAGGAAAAAAGTTTACGGCATAATCCATCCTGTTCACAATTACACTTTAGCCATTGCACATAATGAAAGTTAATAAGTAGACAAAATGAAGGGTCTGTCTGGGGGTTCATTCCGGTGGTGATTAATTGCCCGGGTGATGTAATGGAACAAGGAGAGATACCCAGCTTTTCTAAACTGCAGGCAAATGTGGCCAAAATAAACTCCATTTAGAGGGCAATAATATCCCCTTCCTTTTTTTTTTTTTTATTGCAAATTGCCACCCCCTAAACAATATAAAATTAATTAAGCAGCCGTTTATTGGATGCCTTCCTCCGTATGCAATAAGGAAGGTACGACGAGGGACCTAGGCCGTAAGGGGCGAGGTAAGACACCGCCCCTGGCCCTCGGGGGGGCCACCGACGAGTGTTGGTTGAGATACAAAGAAAGGACAAATTATTTATTCTAAGTGGTTACTCCTGAGGATAGCAGAATTAGTTAAGATTCATAAGAATCGCTGGAATAATATTAAGTACGCCAGGCACATCTGCCAAGAAAGCATTAAATCCTTTCTCCAAAACCATTTATTTTGTTTAACAGACACTTATAAGGTGCTTACCAAGAGACAGAAATTGTTCTAAGCATTCTCCAAATATCGAGTCATTCGAGCCCCGCAGCATTCTGAGTAAGGAAGGCACTGGTATTTTTCCTGTTTTGTAAATGAAGAAACGGAGACTCAGAGAAATCCTCATTCACCCAATGTTGTGCAGCTGCAAACTGACCGGCAGGAAGGTGAACCTGCAGCGTCATTTCCCCAGATCTGAGCGCATAGCTATGAGACTATGCTGCCTTGAACAGAATTTTTTTTAAAAAAAAAATTAACTTTCAGAAAATATTATCTTTTACAAAATTTTTAATTAATGAGGGTTGTGTGACATAAAGATCTTGTAGGATTCTGTACCTCTAGTGGCCATCCCTGTCTTCATTAAATAACAGAGCTCTCCCAACGTAGAGAACCCACTGACCCAGGAGAAGTAAACAGCCGGCCCAGTTACAGTCTAGGGGAACGCAAAGCAAGGCGAGAAAGCGTGTATGACAGAATATCCCCCCACGTGCTTTGAAAAGGAAAGCGGAAATGTCCAGTCTGGGGTGGGGGACATCTGTGGTGAGACTGTGAACATCAAGAGAAATGTCACAGTACTTAGGTGACCCTGGCTTATGGATGGCGTGACTACTGCGGGAGGTGTCACCAAGCCCACCCTCGACCCGTGCTCCCCCAGGATAAAGGCGGATGCGAGTTTGCGCAGCGCAGGAGACGAAGGCGGACTGGACTAGACCACAAACGGTCAAATGAGACTTGGACACAAACGCTGGGGTGGCAGCTGCTCGGATGGACCCCCAGGTGTCCATGCCCGTCCCTGAGCCTCTGCCCCAGAGAGCGGGCTGCACCCGGCGCCTCACGTCTCCCCAGCAGAGTGCGGCGGAGGTGCTGGGGAATGCACAGGCTGCGGGGAGCGTGGCGTCTGTCCTGGGCACGCTGTCCCTCACTTGTTCACCCGACGCAGCCAGACCTGCCGGAGCTGCCCCGTGAGGAGGCTGCTCAGGGAGGAAACTGAGGTGGGCCTCTGGCCAAAGCCCAGCAGGGACCTGAATCCCGTAACCGCTGCAGGGGTGAGTTTGGAAGCGGGCCCTTCCCCTTTGCAGACGAGTTTTCAGATGACGCTGGAGCCCCACACGGCGCCTTCCTGCAACCCCGTGAGACGCGCCCCGAGAGGCTGCGCCCACATTCCTGACCGACAGGAAGACGAGAGTAACAAATGCCTTTGGTTTTAAGCCCTTAAAATTTGCTGGTGGTTTGTTATGCAGCAATAGGTAACTGCTAAAACACCTTCCGTTCCACACGCACTTACTGTCTGCTAAATATGAATAACCCGGGCAAGACATTAAAGGAAAAGCGGTGAGAGGCAGCCTCTGCCCTCAAGGGGTTTATAGTCCAGGGCAGGTTGAATCCAGACGGTTGAATCCACGATGTGACAACGTCCTGGGCGAAGTCTGCACCTGTCCACCTGTCGCTTTGGCAACGTGGAGCCGGGGCCCTGAACTCGTGGGGGACACACACAGGACACAGCAGCCCTGACGGGTGGCGGGTGGGACTTGACAGCACCAGTGTGTACTGCGCTCGGGGCCAGTGGACAGAGAGGGTGAGCCGCAGTGCGCGCCGGGGACTTTCTTAATTCTGACGGTGGAGTCAGGCCTGTCGGGTCTGGGTGGGGTCCCCGTGCGTTGGGAAACTGCGTCCTGCCTCCCTCTCGTTCCTCCCCTGCTCCTGCACTTGGCGTGGGGCTGTAGCAGGCAGCGGAAGGATGGCACGAGAAAAAAGGGCAACCTAGAGAGTGCCGGGTCTCCTCCAGTAAATGCTCATTTAGCCTCTCTGTGCCCCAGAGAAAAGCCCCGCCCTTGGAGAAGAAGTTGCAGCAGGGAAAGAGGAGGCCAAGCCCAAGGTGTCCATCTTCCACTGCAAGCCCCGCGGTTGGAACTTGCGCACCGTCTACTCCAACGCTCGCGGCCGAACCACACGGCACGTCTTTATTAGCAGCAAGCTAGTGTCGAGAAACTGAGCTTTGGGAAGGTCAGGAACATTACTCACAGTTACATAAGTTAGTCTTGATGTCGAGATGCAAGCTGAGTTCTAATTAATTACTCGGCTCTGATGCCCCGAGAGAGGCGCTAACTGGAAGTAGAGTCAGGGTATTTCCTTGCACAGGGGGGCCTCCACCCAGGGAAGCCCTAAGACCATGTAAGAGCTCATTGAACTTGTGATAAAGGAAATACATTTTAAATTCAAAATACATCTGATGCAAGCCGCCTGACTTTTGTCCATCTGTTGCCTGCATGTATATTGTAAACGACACTGTTAGTCAATGGTCTTCAAATGTGGAACCCACAAGCTAATCCTGAGCCTCTTATTATAGTTCTATTGATGCTTTCTGTCTTCCAACATGAACATCTGTGTTTGCCAAAAGAACAGAAATTCTTTCATACTTCGCAACTCCAACAGCCCCTCTTTGTAGCAATCCTAAAAAGGAACAGGATGCTGGGTGTATGTTCATTTGTTTCTTGGGGAAATATTTTTACTTTTAAGTAGTAGGAAAGAGAAATATTGTAAGAGATATTCTGAAACTCAAGTCCAGTGGAATTCTTTTTCTCTTATTGATGTAGGATACAGGACAGATATTCATGGCAAAGGTACTTGGATTCCATCCATCAGGAGAGACAAATTAGCCTCATTTGATCTTGCACAAATCTCTTCCATGCTGGCAGAGCATTGGCTGGCCTGCAGGAGGGGGATGGAGAGAGCGGCCCTGTAGACACTCTCCACCCTCTAGTTTATAGCTAAATGTGCCCTCCTAGTCACCAGCTGTGGGGCCTCAAGTAAGTGGCAAGCACTTTACACCTCTGTTTCATTATCCATAAATATATCAAACACCTATCCCCAAGGTGAGGACTTACAGATAACTTTTACAAAGCACATAGCCAAGCAACTGTCTCAGAGTAAAGTGCTCAATCTATAATGATGATTGTTACTTGTACTTCTTAAATTCAACGATTGCTATCTGCATTAATGTTGATTAAAACGGTGGTTCCTGAATCTCTGTACCAAAGTGAAAATGCCACACCTGAGAAATTGGTAAGTAAGAAAATATGAGCCGTCTCTGAAATCCTTTTATCCATAAGCTTGGGAAATCAAACGACACACTTTAAGTCCCTCATCCACTGAAATGTTGAGCATAGACCTCCCAGGCCTGCCAAGGACCGGGACTGTGTTCATTCGTCTCTGCTCTGTCCCTCGGCACTGTGGCCGGCACAGCCAGCACTCGGAGCTGTCACATGCCTGGATTCTTTAACCCCTTCTAACATATTACAAACATTATTCCTTTTAATTTCTAATAGTAGTGCTTCAGGTTGATGAAATTCCCGTTGATTCCCACCTGGAAGGATGTCTCCTTCATCGTAGAAGGCTTCATCCTTTCCTCTGTCTTGGCTTACACGGAAAAACAGAGAAATTATCATAGACTGGTTGAGTTTCAACTCGACTCCATCAATTTTTTTTTTTTAATGGCAGTCTCATGAGCGATTATTCTTAAACTATTCTTGCTCAATACATATGGCACAGAGATTAGTATGACTTACTGTGATCACAATTGTTGAAAAATCTGGGGGCTTAAGGAAATGAACATGCCTGCTTACATGATAACTAGAATTCATGCATTTTTAGCAAGTCAGAAACAAATGCTGAGTCAGACCCCTAGGAAGTTAAAAGCAGGGTTGCAGGTGCTGAAGTTGTGTCCACATTTACGGGGAAACCACTATGCTACCCCGGTTGATTTAGTGAGTTCTTCATCCAGGGTTTCCTTTGGTTTTGTGAGCATATTTAAGATGGGCGATTTAATATGTCTGTCTACTAAGTCCAATACCTGGGCTTCCTTGTAGACGGTTTCTGTTAATTTCTTTTTATTCCTATGATTGGTGCATGCCTCCTTTGCATGCTTAATAGTAGTTTCTTTACTGAAAACTAGGCATGTTTAATATTATAATGTGGCAAATCCATAAATAAGATCCTTCCTCCCCTGGAATTTGTTGCTGTTGCCTGTTGTGAGCTAGTGTTGTTGGCCTTCTAGTGGCTTCTCCAAACTGGAGCTGCAGTTTTCATGTCTGTGAAATGAAGGCACCGGCGTAGTTACATTCTTTCCTGTTCTGAAGTTCAATTATCTGTCAATCATTAGCTCCTTCCTCCATGACCCTACATGACACTTGAATACAGTCTCACTCACGTCCCCGCTGTCACTCCCTGGGGAAGAACCCTACGCCCTGTAAGTCTGGTAACAAAGCCAGTGGAATGTACTCACTCTACAGCCCAAGGTCTTCGCCAAATCCAACTTGGTGACACAGGATAAGTAAGCAAGAAGATAAATTATTGCATGTTGGACAAAGAGCAATGAACTACATGGCAATATTTTGTTAAATAAATTTCTAACTTCTTATAACCGACAGATCACCTTGCCCTAATCTGCTTTTCAGAGATGTCCCCAAACCCCACTCTGTGAGCACTATGGGAGCCCAAGGGACATAGGTCTCTAGAGGGCTTCGTGAAGTGCCTCCTCATTTGTCCACACCGTAAGCCAGGTGCAGTTGAGTGAACTCCTTTTGGGATCCAAGCGAAGGGGTTAGGAGAATTTCTCATTTTTTTTTCCAAGGGAGGAACAAATATGCCTGAGATAACAGCTATGATAAAATGCCTCAGGAAGAAAGTGTTGCTTTTAAATATACCTCAGTGAGACTCTTTCTGCTCTTTCTGTTTTGCAGAAGGAAAATAATTCTCCCAAAGGAAGCTTCTAAAAGTGACTGCTCAACAACCAGGTTCACACCTGTCTCAGTCTGGGTTGCTATAACAAACGTTGCATAGATCGAAAGACTTCAATAGGAGAAATTTATTTCTTACATTTCTGGAGGCTGGGAAGTCCAAGACCAAGATGCTGGTCTATTCGGATGCTGGAGCCCGTGCATTCCTGGGTCACAGACGCATGGGTTCGTGCTGTGTCCTCACAGCAAGAGAGAGATGGAGAGAGAGAGATCATTTGTGCCTGAGTCTTCTTTTATAAGGGCCCTAGTCCCATTCACAGGGGATGCAATCCTCATGACCTAATCACCTCCCAAAGCGCCTGCCCACCTCCTCGTACCATCACCCCGAGGATTAGGATTCAGTGTGTGGCTTTTGCTGGGACAGAAACATCCAGTGAGTAACCACATCTCTCAGACTCTCCCCTCCAGCTCCCCAGTGTGGGACACCGCTGAGCTTCCTAAACAGGGTGCTGCACGTACTGTCTCACCACACACAAGGCAGGAAAAGTCTACGGAGTCCCCGTGACCCCACAGTATGTGGCACGAGGATCTTGGGCATGATCTGACTGTAACCCACACCTCTCATGCAATATTTTTAATTATAAGAAATGCATTTTTTTTCAGATAACTCAGTGACTTTTCCAGATATTGTAGTGAAAACTATTTAATGAAATTTATGTTTCAAGATTACCAAACTCCTTGAAGAGATGACTTATAGGATACTCTTTTTGATCTTTTTTTTTTTTTTTTTTTTTTTATATTCTTGGAGACAGAGTCTCCCTCCATCACCCTGGCATCATCATAGCTCACTGCAACCTCAAACTCCTGGGCTTGAGTGATCCTCCTGCCTCAGTCTTCTAAGTAGCTGGGACCACAGGCATGCACCACCATGTCCGGTTAATTTTTTCTGGTTTTGATAGAGATGAGGTCCCACTCCTGTTCAGGCTGGTCTCAAACTCTGGACCTCAAGCAGTCTTCCCATATGGGCCTCCCAGAGTGCTAGGATTACAGGCATGAGCCACTGTGCCTGGCCTCTTTTTCAATCTTTATGTTATTCTCATAGACCAAACTTTTGTCCAACTTTGATATTTGACTTAAATTTTCAAATAGTATGTATGTGATCAAATAGTATGTATAGTATAGTATTTCAAATAGTATTCATGTGATCAGTAGTATGTATGTAATCAAAATAGGTGACAGCATTATCAATTAATCAGGACGATGGTGTATTTGATGTTGTGCGATGTCGTGTTATAATGCTACTCACTGGATCATAGAGTGCTCTTTTCTGAGGTTTAAACTGGGGTAGGCACTGAATTTTGGACTTTTAAAACTTTCTTCATGCACACAGGCACGTTTCAGAGTGTAATCACACAAAGGCAGCTACTTTTCCTCTCCATATCTCCAAAGGGCCAAAATCAGACTCTGTAGTTTCTATAATTGCTTAAAATAAGGGTAGTTTGCTGCCTGGCTGGATAATCAACTTCATAAAATAACGGTTAATAATAAAGTTGTTTTGTCTAATCTAAGAGTTTTGTGGTATCTTCAGGTTTTATCTAATATTTCCCGCTTGGTAGCACAACTCCAACTTGATGAAGCAGAGTCTACTTTCTTGTGTAGATATTTGGTTATCTTGGCTTAGAATGTCTTTATTTTTACAAGCCTAGTAGAATTGAATTGAGTATTTAATGTTTTGTGCTTCATTTCAGAGACTGTGATACCAAATAGATTGGGTTACCAAATAGAGAAGCTACCAAGGAGATTAAAAATAAGTGTATCTGACGTCTGTACATATATGTATAATCAGTTAACTAGCACTTACGCTATTTGTTTCCAATTAGTTTACATCTAGAAAGCAAGTCACCAATATAAAATACTTGTCTAAGATGATGTTCGGATTTTTATTATAAAGTAGTATCTTCATTAATGAGTAAAGATCATAGTTTCATACACATTGGAAATCCTATTGAAAAATATGTAACCTGCTGGCTACTCTATGAAATACTTGAATATACAGTTTTCATCCTAAATTTAAAAAGTAAATGATCCAGGTAGCATTATCAAAAACACAGAAATTAATCATTGTTTGTATTTTTTTTTTTTGTAAATTACCACAAACTCAGAGGGTTAACAACGCAAATGTATTATCTCTCAGTTCCAGAGATCAGAAGTCTGATATGCATCTCACGGGCCCAGAATCAAGGTGTCTACACAGCAGCATTTCTGTCTGGAGACTGTTTCCTGCCTTTCCAGCTTCTAGAGACTGCTGCATGCCTCGGCTCACGGCCCTGCACCGTGGACAGGCCAGGGATGCCGTGTTGAGTTCAAACCTTTCATCTTTCTCCCATTTCTATTTATAAAGACCCCTGTGGTTACACTGGGGCAGCCTGGGTCCTGGAAAATCTCCTTTTCTCAGAGTCTTTAACTTAATCCTACCCACAAATTATCTCTTGTCATTTTTAATTCTGATTCACAGGTTCTGGTCATTAGGATACCTTTTGGGGTGGGGTCTTTATTCTGCCTGCCACAATGTATCGAGTCAAGACTTCATTTTTCACTCTTTCAAGGAGGCACGTACACACAAGTGAAAAGGACAGGGAGGAGGCTCCTACCGGCTGCAGTTGAGGTGCCCGGGAGGTTGATGGTTTGGCTTGGATAAGCCACGATGTCCTCATGGAAGAGTCAACACTCGAATCAGAAGGAAATTTCTGGAACTCTGAACAGACAGTTGAAAGGCATGATGTGGCCATGCTCAGAGGCCACACCTGGGACCAGTGGGTGGTTTGGCCAAGGCACAATGGGAGGAAGAATGAAGCTGGGGGTGGGAGGTGGTGTCCAGCTCAAAGGGGAGATTGTGCAGGCTGAACATTATCCACAGCAAGGGTCCCTCGAGAGGCCTCACGCAGGGGAGGGCACGGCCAGATTTCCATTTGGGTGGCTGACTCGGGCAGTCGCTTGGAGGCCGGATTGGGCTGGTGCACGGTACTGAGCAGGAATCAGATAAGAGACTGGACTATCACCATCCTCTGGAAGATGGTGCGGACCTAAAGCTAACGCCTGGGGATGGAGCAGCGGGCTCAAGTGCACTGAGGAGGCAGACATGCAGGACTCGAGGGCGGCTGTCACAGAAGTTACGGGGCTAGGAGGAGAGGCCCGCCTGCTGCTCAGACTCCTGTTTTGGATGGCTGGGTGGGGAGGGTGCCACCGGCCAGAACGGAAGAACAGATTTTGCAGCGAAGCCGGGAGTTGGTTTAACCACATTGAGTCTGAGACGTCTCTGGGACATTCGGGGTGGACAGACCAGGAAGCCACACCAGTGTGGGATCTGCTGGGGATACAGACCTGGGTTCCGCTGGAAGGGATGGAGCCCAGAGGAGAATGGAGAGCATCAGGCGGGGCCCGAGGGACGGTGGGCAGGTGAGGCTCTGCACACCAGGTGTGAGCTCCGGGTTCCGGGGCACAGAGACTCAGTTACGCAAGGAGATGAGTCTGGAGCTCTAATGCACAACATGGTGACCGCAGTGACAAACTCTGTAGCGCGCTTGAAGTTCGCCAGCACGGTAGATCTTAAATGTGTTCTCACCCCAAGAAAACAAGGAAAATGGTAACTATGGGAGGTGATGAATATGTTGAATAGATCGATTGCGGCAATTTCACAATGTGCATACATGTATCAAAACATCCAGTTATACACCTTAAACATATGTAATTTCTATTTGCTGAGTGACCTTAAGAAAACTGGGAAAATATAAGGAAGAAAGCAAGCTATGGAAGTTAGCCCCGGAAGAAATGCACTTAAGGTGTTGACAAAACTTTCAGGTGATCACTGGATATTTTAAAACCTAAACAGGATAAGGATCCCTGTTGAAAGGTATCTAAATTTGTGCTGTACCTGTGTGGGTGGGAAAAATTCAGCTTTCCATTCAGAGAGCACTAGCTGAAGCCGCTGGACAGTGTGGCACATGGACACCAGGTTTGCAGTGGGCGACCTCTCCACTTCCACGCTATGATTGCTGGGCTTAGGGCTCATCCCAAGTCAGCTCACTTTCCTATGTAATTTATGATCATTAGCAACTGAACGTCGCAAAACTAATGTGCAGGGGGACAAAAGGAAAAAGAGGACAAAACAGAAGAACGCAGTGAGCTGAGGTCTGTCCTCCCTTGCCAGCTTTGAGATGCCTCTACCTATCATTCCCTTCCTGCGTCTCACAATTTCTAGGTTTCACGGCGAGTGACTGGAAAGAGCCGGGCCTTGTCCTTGGGGCATTGCCCAGAATCCAGCGACTTTCCCAGATGTCTACCCTAGTGGCTCCAGCCTGGCACCATCCCTCCATCCTCCGCACAAGAATTTCAGGGTAATTTCCTGGTACTTGGTTGTTGTACTGCAGAACTCTCAACAAAAAGTGCTTTTAAGTTTTTAAAAGTCATTGAGAAAGACTAACTTCAAATCTCCCTTAGCTACAATAAACCTTCTTCAGAGAAACAAGCTCCACCACGGAAAAGAGGC
Source organism: Mirza zaza (assembly GCA_008750895.1). NCBI lineage: Eukaryota > Metazoa > Chordata > Mammalia > Primates > Cheirogaleidae > Mirza > Mirza zaza. The sequence continues at coordinate 139,121 of VSMD01085146.1, forward strand.
AAAAAAAAAAGGTGCTTACTCAATCTACTTTTAAATGTGGAATCGATAAAACCTACGAACTTATTGTTTCTAGGTTACCTTTAAAATAGTACCGAGGGAAAGGTCTATGTACATTAATGCATGCAAATAATTCAGGATTTAAAAACAGCATGAAGATTTTCTCAAGGGAAGAAACATATATACATGCTTTCTCATATGCTCTCAATTTATCATTGTATTCTCTTAAACTCTGGGGTGTTGCATTTTAGGGTCCTATTAAATAAATCAAAAGAGTGTATTATCTGGAATTAGCAACCAGGCAGGACAGCAGCTAAAATTAATTCACCATAGTAATCTCCTCCTAAGAAACTCCCTTGAGGGAAAACATTATATGCCCATTTCTGTGGACAGAGATTTAAATATATCTCTCCTATTAGTTTTACATGCCTAAATCCCTATGCATTAAAATAAAAATATATCTACCCTCTCAGAAGAGAAAACTGCAAGTCTGAACTGACCTCTAAATGAATCCAATTAAATTTAATCAGGTTACACATCTACGTTCTAGAATCATATTGAATATTTGAGAGAGAAAACAGGTCTAAAGATAGATGTGCCCGTGTGCATTCCCAAACATCGCAACCCTTGCCTTGCCAATGAAAAGAAAACCCAAACTGAGAGCTATCAACACAGACACATGCTCGCAAAAATCCAATCATCCTGACCCCTTCCTCTTGAAGCTACACGTGCAAACATAATAACAGTGTTCAGCAGAGGTGTTGTTAGACACTGGTACCCAAATTCCATTTCATTTCACCTCCAGTGGGCTTGGGGTGGGGGCGCCGCACCAGCTTGGGGGAGTTGCAGATAGAACGATAAAGGGCTGGGAGCCCTCCTCGGATTTCAAACGGGTCAACTCGTCGAGGCTTTATGTGGGAGCCAATTACATTAATTTTCCACAGCAGCCAAATACATATTTCATTTCCATCTCCCACCAGAGATGGGGTCCAAGGATCCTGTTTCGAAAGGCTCTTATCACTAAGTAACATTCATACCCCCAAAGGAGCCCTTGGCAGCCGGTGGCCCATTGATGTGATTGAGCGAGGCCCGGCTGCCGGATGCTGCCACGGAGCAGCCCCGGAATCACAGCTCGGGGACAATGGGCCTCCACGTCAGCCACATTGTCAATAAATTTCAATTACGCTAATTGCCAGGAGTTCAATGAGTGCACTTTTGAAAGGGGGAGAAAGGAATATAAAAAAAAAAGGGAGCTTATGCCTCATAGGGCGAAAGAAAAGGAAGTAATAAATAGTGTGTGTTTTCTAATGGGGGCATTCAAGTATTTTTCAACAAGGCTTAACCAGATTTTACAAGCTGTTCCAGCTTCACGGATCCTGTTTTACATTTCTTTGTTACTGTCTCCAAACAACGTATACAGAAACTCAATTATGCGGTGTTATATTTCAGGGGAGATTTAATTTCTACTTTTCCTCTTTTTTTTTTTAATGCATCGATTGGCTCTGCTTGGATGGATGCAGTGAGGAATGGACGTGGGGAGGATGTTTCCATGAGCGCCTTAAAAACCCAGCCAGGGGACGGAGCGGAACTCAGGCCAAAGGGTCCCTAGGATGACACATCCTCAAAAAACAAAGAAAGCGTGAAAGAAACCCTGGGATGCTCTGACTTTAAATGCAGATATTGATGTTAAGCCCGTGTAGTTTGGTACTGTGACCCATTTGTATGAGGTAGCCCAGTATCAACCAGACTTTCAGGATCTGTCACCATTTCCCACTGATTTGGGTCCCCACGCGAATGGATGGAGCAAAGAGCAAGAATGACTTCACGACGTTAGGACGCTGGGTGGCCCCCAGAGCCCGCTTGGTACCACAGGACCAGCTCGTGCGGCCACCCCAGGACACCAGGAGGAGAGGAGACACGTTCACCGAGGCGTCAGCCTGAGGGTCCAGGAACCCCGAGAACGTCCACACGCAGGTGCGTTTGCGAGGCTCGTTCCCCACACCGACCTCTGCCGTCTGGAGCATGAGGAGGCCAAGAGGCCCACGAGAAACCACAGCTGCTGGTTCTCCTGTAACCAGGGTGAGAGGCACTCGGTTAGGCTTCCTCCCCCGGAGGCGTCATTTGTCGCAGCCTGTCACGAGCACGGGGCAAAGGCTGGAGTCAGCTCCCGTTTGAGCCCCAGCCATCAGGTCCTCATTTGCCAGCGGAGGTGACAGCAAGCCCTTTCCCTGGAGGACGCTCTGCACCAGGCCCTTAGCGTGTGTTAACTCCACTCCGCCCTCAGATTGAGTCCGTGGGGTCGTCTTTTCTCAGCTTCCAACACAAAACCCGAGGCCCAGGGAAAAGCGGCGTGAGTGAATCTTGCCTCCGTAACGCCTCTAGGTCATTGCGTTGCCTCTTCCGAGGGTATTTGCATTTTAAAGAGTATGTCCGCTCATCGAGTGAAGAGCTTTGTGCTCTGTACAGGGGTTTTGAGCATCAAGGAGCAGATGGAGGAACTGTGAAAGCTTGATCTTTGGAAACATGGTGCTCATTACACCCGGGGAGGATCAACGACATGAATGAAGAGGCGGACCCATGGACGGCACATCTGAGCACGTCCCAGGGAGGGTGTCCCCGGGCCGCGGGCTGCGTTCAGTGGAGGGCTGGGTCCCGCTGAACAAAATATCCAGCAGCGCGAGGTGGGGCTTTGCAATGCCCTCTTGGAAATGAGCTGTGCCCCCAAGCTGCCGTCACTAGGCTCGACTGCTAACAGCCCCCCCACTCTTTAGGCTCAGACCTGCCTCTGGTTGGTCTGTTGGTCAGTCACATGACACACCCTCCCAGTCACCCGGGTCCTTTATGGAAGGAGGTTAATTTAAAAAAAAAAAAAAAAAAAGGATCAGCCGGGCATGGTGGCTCACACCTGTAATCCTAGCCCTCTGGGAGGCCGAGGCGGGCGGATCACTCAAGGTCAGGAGTTCGAAACCAGCCTGAGCAAGAGCGAGACCCCCGTCTCTACTATAAATAGAAAGAAATTAATTGACCAACTAAAATATATATATATGTACAAAAAATTAGCCAGGCATGGTGGTGCATGCCTGTAGTCCCAGCTACTCGGGAGGCTGAGGCAGGAGGATCGCCTGAGCCCAGGAGTTTGAGGTTGCTGTGAGCTAAGCTGATGCCACGGCACTCTAGTCCGGGCAACAGAGTGGGACTCTGACTCAAAAAATAAATAAATAAATAAATAATAAAACTAAATAAATAAAAAGGATGGAAAATATGAGAAAGAAATGTTCACAGCCTCTGGACTCTTTGTTCCTCAGAGTGTTTGGAACAAAACTCAGGGGACACATGTGAGAGTGTGTGTGTGCGTGTGTGTGTGCGCACATGAACCTCAGAGGTTCTGCATGCTCTTATCTTGCACGTATTTATAAAAATTCACACAAATGCAATCTGAAAAAGAAGTAAAAATGAGATGTGCCTTATCCCCCAGTGTGAGCAAACCCCATGGCTTCCCTGCCAGTGGCGGGCGGCAGGCAGGTGATGTCTTCGGCCCCAGATGGGGGAGAGGTTTTCTTTGGGGCTCTGGTGCTCCACACGGTCACGGCTGCTCTTTGAGGACGATTTCAGAAACCCGCACCTCTCGGGAGCTCTCGTTAGCTGCCCAGAGGAGGGATCGTTCCTGCTGCGTGAAAAAGCATCTCGGCGATGTTTATCTGTCTGGATAGTCTGCATAAAGACAGCACACGCACAAGCTCTTTTTAGTAAGCAGGGAGAAAACGATTAGCGTTTGTGTTTCAGCAACGGGTAAAATGAAGCAGAGAGTGATTAAGAGAAATTTGGATGTGAGTGCAAACTTCCAGGTACCTCAAGTGTGTCGCTCGGGAGGTGACCTGCAAGATACGAGGGAAGATGACATGCATCTGGGGCACACGGACTCCCGGTTAGACGCGGTGGAGGTGGACGTGCGTGCCGTGGCCTTCAAGGGTGCTGCATGGTCTGGGCATCACAGGGACTGATCTTGCTGGGCCCAAAGCAAATTGATCCACCGCATTTACAGAAACGATGAAAATATGAACGAACATGGAGAAAAGAAAGTGAGACAAGATTAGGGTAAGGTAGAAAAATGCTATTTCTATGTAAAATGTAGCATATTTATGTGTAAGGAGGTTGACAATCGTTTTATGATTGGTATGTAGGAAAATTACCCATTTTCACAAGTTTGCGTTTTCTTGAGTGTTTGCTCCTGCCATTGGGCTCGTTTGTTTGTGTGATTATTTATTTCCTTAGTGCAGCGTATGTTGGTGTCTGCCACTGCCAAGTATTAGGGCATTCTGATCAATGCCCTCAGGGAAATCCATGAGACAGAATGAAGAGTATTGTCGGCCTGGTGTGCGGTATTAATTCCATTCAGAAAGGCCCTGTGCTATACTCAGGGAGCAGCATCAACCCTCAGGGATCCTTTAATCTGCAGGCCTTGCAGGAGGCACTTAAGAATATTGCCACCACGGCCTTCAGGAAGGTTAAACGCACCGTGAGAACTGCCGTCTGATGTTATTTCAAGACACAGAGCAGGTGTCAATTACCATTAGCCAATCTGGACCTTGTCCTTGTTTAGAGAATGCCGTCTCTGTTTCTCCCCGAGTCGCCTTTGTTAGAACGAGGACGACGACAAGGAGGGCAGTCTCACCAGGCACTGCTTCCCAAGGTCATCCTCTGAGCCGGGCTTCGGGCTAAGCGTTTGCGCATGAACTACCACGTTCAGTCCTCTAAAATATTCCACGGGGGTGGATGGGATAAGTGTTTCTACTGATTCCATTTTACAGAGAGCAAATGGAAACACAGGTGATAACTAACTTCCTCGTGATGACACAACTACCATGTTTCCCCGAAAATAAGACTGGTCTTATATTTATTTTTCCTCAAGAAGACACCCTAGGGCTTATTTTCAGGGATGTGGTTTTTTTTTGTTTGTTTGTTTGCTTTTTTTTACCACTCTGTGACGAACTGCATGGGTTGTGCAGATACTCCGTGTAGCACGTCCATCGCTCGGTCTTATTTTCGGGGTAGGGCTAATATTGCGCAAATGCTTAGAAATCCTGCTAGGGCTTGTTTTATGGGTAGGTCTTATTTTCAGGGAACATAGTAGTAGGTGGTGAAGCCGTGTTTTGAACCCAGACAACCCGTCTGCCCAAGCCTGGGTTGCTAGAGTCATTAACATACTGAACTTCTATTCCTTATGTGCGTAGCACCCACATGGTCAGCTGCCGGTTAGAGGTGGAGCAATATAGCAATACTCCTGCAGCAAGCATTCGTCTGTGCATCGAGGCCTGCTCTTAATTGCAGCCAGGTCCGTAGACAGACATCACCATGGAGTTCTGACGCCACTGCCGAGGGTGGACGAGGGGGAGCAGACTGCCAGCTGGGCTGGGCTTCCTGGCCCTGAGCACACCTGTGCATGTCCAACGACACCTGCTCCACCTGGGCCCACGGGCTCCCAGGCTCCTCTCAGACCCGCTGGGGAGTCTCTGTGGCTAAAGCCTGTGGGTAACTTGAAGGTGACCTGGGCCACGTGATTAGCCTCTTTGCATCTCGATGCTGCTTTGTTTTCTGTTGGAGAATTCCAGAGGTGTCACCGGAGGCAGGCTCTGAGCCATCCCTGCTGATCATGGCAGAAAAGAAACCACGGCGAAAGCAGAGGGCTGTTCACGTGCTGCCACGTGCTGAGGCTCACATTCTGGCCTCCAATTACTCCCATTTCATGTCCCTTAAATCTATTTCAAGCCCCAAACAGAGATAGCTGTGGCTCTGAGTGCCGGGATTACTGGCTTTGCACAGTGCCAATTCTATTACTTCCATTTTCAAAGAAAAACAAACCAACCAACCAACCTTTGAGTGTCAGCTTTATCCGGTGATCTGATTTCTTGTCCCGTTCTAGCAATTTTCTTGTTATAGCTCTTAAGACGTCTGCTAATCCAGCCGGCTGGCCCGAGTAACTCTGCGCTGCCTCCTGTCTCCACGTACAGGCAGCCTGTCCGAGGTGGCTTCTGGACGATTCCCAACAGCTTTGAGCTTTTATCTCTTAAATGGAGAGTAATAATCCTTTACATTTACAAGCTTGAAAATGAGAAATTCTTAAAAAAAACTTAACCCAGGTTTGATCACTTTTTATCGCTTTTTCAGCTTTAATTTTGTTTTTGGTTTTTGTTTTGTTTTGTTTTCTTCTGTCTTATTTTCTCTGAAACTTGCAGTAAGTCCTCAAGGTGTTTTCAGGCTCTGAAGCAACGACTGCAGCACACAGGCTAAGTGAACTCCAGAAACGCGATGTATGAAACCTGGCAGGAGCCTGCTCATTCATCTTAGAAGCATAGCAGGAGCATCAGTAATTCCAAAAGGCATCACATTGAAATGAAAAGCCCCCTTATGGCCATGGAAGGTGGTTTTCTGTTTCCTGTCATCATCCATTTGTATCTGCCAATAGCCGCTAGTTAAATCAATGCTCCTGATAAATATTGCTTTACCGAGGAAATAGAGCAAATCATCATTTCTTAGTGACGGATATTTATCTTTTCCGTGATAACATTTATTTTTCAGATACACATTTGCACCATTTGTCCTGATTTTGTAAGCAATTAACACAGCTCAATGGGCTACTTGAGATTAAAACTACTGAACGTACAATTGCTGCTTTCTTGTCTTTTCATCTTCCCTGCATTAGAATAAATTATGACGGATCAGCATTGTTAGCCTGGGAACAAGCAGGGTAGGACGCTGCTACCCCCTGGCTCCAAGGCCCCTTGACTCTGGGCACCCTGATTTGTTCATCGTCACTTCTCATTCCACGTGCACCCCCTGGATAGCTACACCCGCTCTGTGCCTTGCACTGGGGCAGCATGGGGAATGCAACAGCCTCTGTCCTGAGTCCTGGCGGTGGCGGCCACACCAATACACGGAAACTGCAAGTGTGGCTCTGGCTGCTCAGGAACCCCAGGGCTGCGAGTCCACATGGGCAGATGCCACCTGTCCAGGGAGCTTGAGGAGATTTTCCTGAGTGAGCAGCCCGGCCGCTGAGGTTTGATTAATCCGTGGGGGTTCCTAAAGCAGGCCTTGGACAGAACCAACTCCAGAAAGAGGGAATAGGTTGTCCTGAGGTCCTATAAAAATGCAGCCATGTAGAGTGCAAGAAAGAACAATGCCAGTCAAATGGGAGAGAAAGAGGAATACAGAGCAGAGAAGCTGGGGAGAGCCAGGCCAGGAGGTGCCCGTGCGTCAGATAACCTTTCTCTCACGAGAACAGGGAGCTACTGAAGGGCTGGACAGCAGGCAGGTAGCAAAGCGGGTGTTTATGCCTATATGTATGCTTGGAAATGAGTGCTCCCCCTGGACTGAGGTTGGGTGGAGGAGGACGGAGAAGAGAGCAAGCCCGTGCAGCACATACCTGCCAGGTGATCTCAGGGGCGGTGGTGGTTGAAGAGCAAAGTGCACCAACTGGAGATACACGGAAGATAAAATCAGCACGATTTGATGTAGGTTTGGATGTTTCCTAGGCTTCAGGAAGCAGGGTAAGGTGGGTGTTGTGCCATTATTAAACCCAGAGATAGGAGAGAGTCCTGTTTGTGAGAAGAGCATGTCTGATTTCAATCCATGTCAGGAAACTCATTTGTACAGAGATTCTTTCCATGGAAGAACACGTGGATTTGTGTACCCACCTGCTGCCCACTCCATGCCCGCCGCTGGTCTACATTCCTTATGTATATTAACTTAATCTTTTCTCACCACAAACCTGCAAGGTGGCAACTGCTACTGTTCCCTCCAGAGGTGGAGAAGGTTGTGTCACCTGTGGGAACTCATGACTACTAAGTTGAGGTTCTGGGAGCCGGGTGTGGAGGGTCTGTGTGTCTCATCACTGCGCCAGGCCGCCCGCTCTGCACCGAGGGAGCTCCACTCCGTCAGGGTTCCGCTGTGGCGTGGCTTCGGTCTTGCTCATCTCTGTGTGCACCTGTACTTCAGGGAACCCGCTCCCCCGCTTTTCGTGCTAGGCAGTAGCTCCCGCGGCCGGGTCCCACAATCTCCCAGCACGGTGGTCTCCTTCAAGCGTTAAGGTTGCAGCTGACTTCCAAGCAAGAGGCCACTCTGATGCCCTGCACTCGAAGCTCTTCTGACCTCACCCGCGCACACGGGAACTGCAGACCGGAAAGTGGGGTGAACGTGGTCTTATTCTCAGATCCCTCTCTCCCTCCTACAGCATAACCGCTCTGGATTTGATGTGCCAGGCAGAAAACACCATAGGGAAAAGGCAGGAATCCACTTAAATGGTCAACTTAGTTACTTTCTGTTTGCCCTGGGCTTCAAACTTTAGAGTCCCCTATGTCAGAAACAGAAATTTATATACACATATATATGTATGTGTGTGTGTGTGTGTGTATATATATGAGATACGGATCATACATGATCATATATAGAATTCATAAATATTAGTACATTTAGAGCAAACAACTACCTCTGTCCCTAGGTCCTGTGCTCAGCCCCGGTGGACAGCGGCTGGTTTCCTGAACCTCTGCTTTCCTGACGCACACTGTGCAGGTCCCCGAGGAAACCACCCTCCACTCCCCTGCCCTGTGCCTCGGAACCTCTGAAGCCAAGGTCGCCGTGCTTGGACGCCAGAAAGTCGGGCGGGGTACACGTGGCCAACGTCAGAGACAGGCCCTCATTTGGAATGCAGGCAGGTTTCGAGTGGTATAAATAGGTAAAAGAAAAGAGAAATTCATGAATGCATCTATTTCTTCCAGAGAAACTCTGAACACAACAAATTACTGCAGAATGAATTGTTTTCTCCCAGAGTGCTGAACATTCATTTCTTCCTTCTCCTCATGTTTCAATTCCTGGTTCAAGAAGCATTCCCAAATTAGCACAGTTGTGCATAGTGGCTGCAGACAGGTTTGCAAAATAAAACGATTTATATTACACTTAAACTTGTATATAAACAAATTTACACCAAACATTTGGGAGCCGTGATACGAGTCGTTTGCCTTGGCAACCATCTTCTCCTCCCTCGCCTGGTCTATTCCCTCTCTCTCCCTCTCAACCTCCCTCCTTCCTTCTTTTTGTTCTAAAATAAAGGCCATGTTAGAAAGAAATAAAGAAAATGATGTAAAACCCCATGTGTTCTACCTGTGGTCATATGCTGTCAAGTCATCAAAGTCAGTTTGCTCTGATCTCAAAATCTCATTCAAGACTGAAAACGGGAAATAAATGCTGGAATCAACTCAACCCATCAGAAAGGATCTAGAATACACAACCGTCACCACCAGCTGATTCTCTGAAAACAATGCCATCTTTTCAGGCTTTTGTGCTGACGCTAACAGAAAATGTAGAATAGTAGACATTTTATAATCTTCATGGATTTTCCTACACCTTCAAAGGCAAATGAATGGTTTAATTCACATGCAGAAATAATTTTTGTCAAAAGAAGTCTACTTTTTTTCCACAAGGGGAGAGAAAAACTGTGGTTAGAATATAACATGATATAAGAAAGTATTTTCCCTTCTAAATAGAAAGGTAAATTCTATAATATGTATATTTTTCCTGTAAAGTCTAGAGCAGGCGTCCTCAAACTACGGCCCGTGGGCCACATGCGGGTGTTTTTGCCCGTTTGTTTTTTACTTCAAAATAAGATATGTACAGTGTGCATAGGAATTTGTTCATGGTTTTTTTTTTAAACTATCGTCTGGCCCTCCAATGGTCTGAAGGACAGTGAACTGGGACCCCTGTTTAAAAAGTTTGAGGACCCCTGGTCTAGAGTGTGAGCCTCCCCTCCTGCCCCAAGTTCACATGTGTTTGTCCTCTGAGTAAGGCGTTTGCTGCAAAAGCAGCTGTCTTACCCACATACCTAGTTCTACACCAAGCCCAGCGTGGTCAGGTAGTAAGAATGACACCTGCTCAGGTGGGAGGGAGATGAACTAGATCAAAGGTGCCCTCATGAAACCCGCTATTCAGAAGACCGTGTCTTGCCATGAGATAAGGTCCACTGAAAGGACAGCCACGCTGACTCTGACTGATGTCCTTTTCAGAACTAATAAGGAAACCTGTTTTCCACCAGCCACGCTTAACCTGGTTCTTGCAATGTGGTGCTGATGCCCAGGATGGGTTATTTTCCCACTCCTGCAGGGACTCCAGACTTTTCTCATTTGCTCCTGGGGGACTCTCCCACCTGTGCTGTGCTGCCCTCACTCTGGAGCCTGCTATGGCTTCTCCTTCCTCACTGCCACCCACTGTACCCAGTTGCTGCATGTGTCTAGAAAGCACAAGCATGCCGATATTTCGGGATGATGCCTGCTAGGGAGTTCTTCCCTGAAGCTGCCCGCCAAGGGCCACGACCTGGCTGGCCCGCCCAGTGTAGGAGCTCTGTATGCACCAAGGGACAGTCGTGTCCCCCGAAGGTCTTCTGAGAAATCTGCTGAGTGAAAGTCGAGGAGGTCCCTGCCTGCTGTTCGGGATGCTCGAACCTTTGCGTGTACCATAGCCTCCTTCCTGCTGCTCTTGTTGGTGTGCAAATCCAAGCAGTGGATGCCTGGAATTTTCAAGCTCCCGGACATTTTGGGGAAATAACTCTTTAGTTTTCACTTTTTTTTTTTTTTTGCAACATGTTTGCTCTGGTTCTGAGGACTGTATTCTTGTAAGTGACAAGTCCAAATTATGCTCAGAAAGTGTGTTCCTTTTCTAATGCTGTAGAACAAATCACCACACACTTAGTGGCTTTGAGGGATATACATTTCTTAATACTACCTCACAGTGTGGGTCCCCTGCTTAGGATCTCCCAAGTTTGCAATAGGTGCCAGCCAGGCTGCATGTTCATCTGGAGGCTCAGCTAGTGACGAAGCCACTTCCAACCTCCTTCGGGTCACCGGCAGAGCTCGTCTTCCTATTTCCTGCCGGCTGTTAGTCAGAGCCACTCTCAGCCCCCCCAGGACACCAACCCTTGCAGGCCCTGCCTACGTAGCCCTTCAGCGATCAAGAGAAGATTCTCTGCAGTTTGCTGGGACGCAGTAGCCAGGCAGGGAGTGAGAGCCCATCCCCTTTGCACGTCTCGTCCTAGAGAGTCCTCTCCTACCCGAGCCCCGATCAACCCTCCAGGCCGGCTGCGTGGGCCCCGGCAGCATCACCAACACAGCTCAGGACCTACCTGGGACTCAGCTGCATGGACTCTGCAAAATGTGTGTAATAATGGTAACACTTCCCAAACTAAGACATTTGTGTCTTAAAGCGATCTAATTTTAATAAGATCATAGATAAGTGTCACTTTCCCTCTTTTAAGAAGACTTCTAGATAAGGAGTTACGGAAAGGAATATGTCTATCTATGCTAAAATTGTTAAGGCTGATACATTTTAAAGGTCATGCCAATAAATCATAGTAAGGCCCCCTGAAGTTTCCTACTTTAGAATAAATGCATTCTGAGAATTTCGTTCTATTTATATGTTCTAAGTATTTGGCATGCAATTACTATAATTTAATGTCGGAAGTGAATTCATCTTATCTCTTGATTTTGTTACGGCGATCTAGTGGAAGTTCACTCACTCATCAGTAATCGTTATCACTCTCTCACTATGTCTCAGGAAGGCGGAGTAGTCATCAAATGTGACAGCTGAGGTCCTTGTCCTCAGAGCTCTGCTGTAGACCTCCCCACTCAACCTCTCCCTGGACACTGGGCTCCTCGTCCTCCAGGGTGGCCGGCACTGCAGTAGTCTGGACAGACAAGACAGGGTTTACCCAGAGTTTCTGTGTGGTGGCAGCACCTTTGCCCCTGGCCACACTAAGCACCTGGATTTTCTTGCTTTCACTTCTCTGGAGATTCATGCATGGTCCGTCTCTCTTCTCTCCTTGGTGTTGCGTTCTGTTGTCACAGCAACTCCACCTGGTTCTACCTGCTGTGTGCTCAAGGGCATGTGCTGGGGTCTTCTTGTCTGGGAGACTTCTTGTCTGCCCCCAACACGCAGCAGCCTTGGCTCTTCGTCTTCAGTTTCTGAAGCTTCCTTGGGCTTCGCGCCTCGTCCACATCCCTGCTCTTCATGCCCGCCTTGCTGTGGTGCCCCAGCCCACGTCCATGCCCGTGTCCCGCCCAGACAGCTAAGGAAGCACCCGCCATCACAAGTAGCCCAGGAGGCCCTCCCGTTCTTCCTCTCCACATGCGACTCCCTGACCGCCGATTTGTAGTCGCTAATTGTTTCCAAAAAGTTCTTTAAGGGTGGTGAAAGGTCACTTCTAAATGCAAATGACAGGGTAAGTAAAATAAAAGGGAAATTTAGAAGCTCTGGCTGGGGCTGGGCAAGGGCAATGTATGTAATCTAAACATTTGTACCCATATAACATGCTGAAATTAAAAAAAATATTGAAAAAGAGAAAAATTACACCACTAAAAAATAAAAATAAATCCATAAAGATATTGGGAAATGCCCAGTGTTCCCTAAATGGCGTGAATTGCTATCTTATGAGACCGATCAAAGCCAGGCTGGTAACAGTGCGAAAATCCATAGCATTTGGGTGATGGTAGAAACCAGCATGTGTATAATGTTTTTAGATATTTTATATCAGTGGTTCTCAGCTGGGGTGAGATTTTGGCCCCGGTTAGACGTTTTTGCTTGTCACAGTGGGGAGAGGGTGTGGCTGTCGTCTGGGGGTGGGGTGAGCCCTGCTGCCAAATCTCCTACCATGCAGGCAGTGCCTGCAACCAAGAACCGTCCGCTCCAACATGCCAACAGCACTGAGGTTGAGAATCCCTGTTTTACACAAGACAGAAATTAACGAGATAATTACAAAGATAGCTGAGGGTTACTTGCAACTTTTTGGAAGAAAAATAACTGGAAAAAATAAGATATCTAGTTCAAAAACTGTATGCATGGTTTGTGCTTGGTGCAAGATGTCTGCAGTGAGTACATATAGGGTGTTAACACAGAGTCCCTTTCTTCCAAGGAGACCTCCAGCAGGTGTTGAAGACGGGTGGCCGCACACACGCAGGGTAAATGACAAGGAGGGGACAGAGAGGAGGGGGAGGGGCAGCACATGCAGCTGAAGGGAAGCAGCCATGCAGCAGTGATGGCAAACACCTCTCAAGCTGTGGCACAAACAGCTCAGGATGTGCAACGTGCATGATCTATTCCTCACGTTGATTACTGTTATGATCTACACTAAACTTCAGTTCTAAAACCTACTCTTTATCAGGGCCTCAGTGTTTACGAAGAGAAAAAAAAAAACAGAGGCTATTTAAAAGTAACCGAATGCAACGAGAATCTAAGAGCGATGGACTCTCTTCCCGGGGTACAAAAAAAGGGTTGACATGTACAGAATAAGAAAAACTGGTTGTGACAGTCAACAGGAGCAGCACATAAATACAGGCACTCAAATTACCTCCATGCTAAACGCAGTTACTAAATAAATACTGCCTTCACTGCCTCCGAGAGTGACCTTCTCTGGGTTGGAAGCCAAAACCGACAGCTATTTATGGTTCCTGTAAAGGAGGGCCTCCCCACTGCCTTGCTCGTTCCCTCGGCGCGTGGCTGACTTCTCACTCTGCCCATCAGCGCCCTGCCCCTCAGGCGGAGGTGAGATTTATTCACTGCCGCCCCAGTCTCTATGCAGGAGTACGGAAGAACTAGCAGAAAGCCTACTGCATCCACGTCCTCCTTTTGCTCCTTCCCTAAGATTGAGACAAGGCTCTTTAGATCAATCTCAACCAGAATTTTAGCTAAAGTGGGCCCCTACTTGTGCCAAGTGTCCCGGGACATAATCCTTGACGTGATTTGGACCCTAAAGCAAACCAGCAGGACAAGAAGGGGACACGTAGCACCAACATGGAATGCAGAAAACATCATCATCCCGCAAAGCTCCCAGGCTAGGGAAATTTGGTTGAGATATTAAGATGGTTCCATTAAGTGTGAGACAAGTTTGCCCAGATAAAGGAGATGCAAAAGGAGTCCAAGGCAGTTTCCTTTATGTTTTTTTTTTTTTATTATTTTATTTTTCTATCAGCTTGCACTGGGTTACACTGAACAGTATTCACTAGTGAGAAAAGAGAGTTTCGTTGATTTAGGAAACCTATAGTTGATTTAGAATATCCAGTGAAGATAGTGAGATGTGAGAAAAGTCTAAGGAAACTGCATCCACACCCTCCTTTGCTCCTTCCCTAAGACTGAGACAAGGCTCTTTAAATCAATCTCAACCAGAAGTTTAGCTAAAGTGGGCCCCTCTGCAGCCATCATAGAGCAGCCAAAAAGCACTGAAGTCCCACTGGCCCAGGGTGAGTGGATACAGTGGCAGTTACTGGTCTTCCTCCTGGTGAAAGTGCCCTGCTTTTCAACTTAATATCTAGATAAATTTGGACAAGAAAGGAAGACAAAATAGAAATCGGGTAAAATATGCTAATACTTGCAGGTGTGATTTACATAAGCAAATGTGGAAAAAGGCCCAGGGTCTGTGTTCTTGGAAGCACAGTGGTCTGGGATAGGTGGAAATGTGTTGTTCTCTCTCAGAAGATTCTGAAGTTAAAGAACCAGAGCTCAGACGTACGGATATGTCCATTTCCACATTTATTCAACTGGCCTACAATTTGTGTGTCTTAACCATCTGACTCAGAAGAGGATTGGAGATGGAATAAGGCCACTGGCAGCAAGAAGCTCACAGCCCACCAGGAGGGCATTTAAAGGTAAGGACTAATAACAAAATAATCACCGCAGCGATGCTCTCTAGCTTGCATTGCATGGGAGCCCCGTGCAGCCACGGAGCTCTGGGCCTCCTCTCCCTCTTTGGCTGGAGGTCTTCTGATAGAAAGGCAGGGCATGGGACATGTCCCACCTACCGCTCAACCCTGTGCCACGTCCTGGCACGGCCATGCCTTGGCTGCCACAGGACCTGGCCTTCACCGCTGCCCACTGCACTTTCTTCCTCCACAGCTCCGGGGAGCCGGGCCAGGTGGTTCCTAAGGAGACTCTCGAAGAGGCGCAGAACGTGCTCTACGATTTTCTTCCAGTCCCGCAGCAAATGAGCTCCATAACGGCAAAGACAATGTCTCGACACAAACCCAGATTGTCTTACCTGCTAGTATTTTTAATAGTGTGTGTATCGGTTCTTGGCATTCGATAATACTGTTGAATTAAAACTGAAGGCACTTAGACTGTCCCAGCTAATTCAGGCAGCATGATTGGGGCTTTAACAGTGACTAGAATGATGAGGGCACACATCGTCTCTACCAAAATCACTTTGCCATATGTTCATTCATGAAATGATATTAGGTCTTGAATATAATAGAATTTACCGTCTCATTCACTTAGAAAAAAATATATTAAAATCTTTATGGGAGGACAGAAAGACAGAAACATCTGCAATTAATTTCCATTCTGCCACATTCACAATGGATTCCCATGCTAAACACACTATTGTATTCCCTTATGTAAATGCCTTTACAGAGTTATAACTGAAAAGTACGCATTTCTCATAAACCATTACTCATTCTGTGAGGCTGCCATGTGCGGAGCACGGCCAAGATGTTTACATAATTACTAATAATTGTGTCATCCCTCTGTCATTCAGAGCCAACTAGGCACTGAGAAAATTTCTCCCATAGTTAAGAACTAAAACAAATTTATCTTTCTTCATTTAATAGCATATTCCTTTAATTAAATAATTGGGGCCAAACGGCTGAACCTTATCGCTAATTTTCCCATAATAGAAAAGTTATAATTTGATTACACATCGTTGCCAAGCAGCCACGCTTGCCAAGACAAGTTTAATCTGAACTGGATCAAACTCTAGACCCAAGTTCTAGTTTGCATGACATGCGAGGATAGAAAAATAAGGAAAACAACTCGATGAAGAGATGATCAGACAAATCTAAAATGTGCAGTACTCATCATCACGACCCAGATAAAGGTCATTAAGAAAAAGAAAAAGTTGGGGACTGTTTAATATTTTTTTTTAAAAAAAGATATGCAACTGTGCAATCTTGGTTAAAAACAAAACAAACAAACAAAAACCACTCTGTTATTGGAACAAGTGAGGAATTTTAAGATGGCTGAAGTAATAGACAAATAGCTAGATAGATATTAGATGTTTTTAATGCATTAATGTTGATTATTTTAGATGATATATTAATAATTCCTTTTTGGTTTTGCAATACATTAGACTTGTTCTTGGGCGAAGTAAGCTAAAGTTTTTCAGAGTCACATGTTAAAGTTGTTCAGAGTCACATGTTTGAAATTATTTAAACCTTTTCCAACTGGTTCAGCAAATATATATGTTTGTGTGTATATATGTGTGTATGCATGTACAGTTCTCTGTGTGTGTGTATATTTCTGGACATAGATAAAACATATAAGTAAATATGGATAATTATGGACTCTTAGAGAAGGCCGAATGACTGAAATAATAGTTTAAAACTTTAAATGATGGAAATTACTTTTTCCAACAATATTCTATCTCTTTATAACATTAGAGTTACAGCAAGTCTGAGGGAGTTAAAAATGATCAATAAATAGGGACGCAAATTTTAGTCGATTATAAATACTTGAAGGGTACGAAGCAGACCAATGAGGGCCAAGCTAGTTAATATTCTGAGTTTTGCATTCTTAGCTATTAATAAATATGTGACCAGAGCTGCATTTAAAGGGAAGCCCAGCAGTTAGAACACAGAGAACCACATTTAACCTGAGCTTCATGTCTCTACGTCTCCATCTCTAGGGCATCCTTACTGCCGACCTTGCCAGAGCTTGGCCTATGATGGCATGACATAGGAAAGGGATACCATAGAACAGAAATTTTTAAAAAATCATAGAGTTTAGTCAACTCCAGAAGAAGGCTGCAGAGACAGGGCCGTCCACGTTGGAAAACTCTGAGAGCTAACTCAGGAAGGAACACACTGGCATGGCACGTGAGACAGAAAAGTTGGGAGCTTATTACTTAGGGAAGAATCAGGAACAGAAAAAAATCTCTCCTTCTTTTAGTCTTGTTTACTATAGGAATTTGAGATTAACACGACTGTTGGGAGGCATGGTAGATAAAGTTCAAGAAATCCATCTCAACTGTTAAGGAGGACAACATGTAGGATCTCAGCCTGAAGCACCCAAGCAGGTTCTCTAGAGGCGAATGGAAGCCGTCGTGGTTTCCGAGTCTTTGGGAGGCTCCCGGGGACTTTCTCAGTCTTCGGCCTGGAAGCTAGCACTCAAGGACTCTCCGGAGAAACGCTGTGAGTCCTGCATCTGCTGGCTCACCGGGCGGCCCCCGCGAAGGAGCCAGAGTGATGGCATCTCCTTCCCTCTCACCTTCCAAGCCTTATGGAAGAGTTTCTCGCTAGAGAGGAATACTTAGAAACACTGTCCTTTGAACGGCAGAGGAGCCCATGGAAGGGGGTGGTGCTGATGCTCAATCGGAAACAGATGATCAAATATAACTCACCATTTCATGAAAGTGGAATCCATGCATCCAATTTATCCGTATTCAACCTCCAAATAAAAACAATAAATTATCACAAGTACAATTGCAGACACACTCACCTTCCTTCCAGAAGAGAGACGCGAGTCTCAAGTGCTAATTTATCCACCTGCAAAAGATCCCCATTCTTGTTCTTGTTCAGTCACAACCCCCCTTTCAGTCAGACAGCTAATCATTTAACTTGCATGAGAAACAGTAGAATGGAATGAGGAAAAAGCAGTTAACATATAAACACTGATATGCATATAAAAACAAAAAAGTATGTGGAGGAATTTCCCCCCAGGACTGTTTATCTATTTATTTATCTGTATTTTCCTGACTCATACTCTCTAATCCCCTGCCTGGGAAGGCATATACTTGCATTTTGGGAGCCTGGTGAGATGCAGATTTTTGCTTCATTCTCCTGTTCTCTTCTGCACTTCAACTTAACGTCCACTGAGTTTATCATCTACAAGCCCGTAGCCTAACTGTTCAACTTCTCTTCAGAATAAACATTTGGGACCTGGAAGAGCAGCGTGAGATCCGTTGGTTAGTTCATCAGGGTAAGTATTCAAATGCTTTAAAGACTTCAAAGTATTCTCTCTATTTTCTTAGTCCCAACCCCATGTCCTGTTACCATTATACCATTCTCTGTGTTACAGTTCAAAGACATGCTATAGTTCATGTCCAGTTATTTCTGATTGCCTTTGCTCTAAGAAGGCTTATACATTTTGTTCTTTTTCTGAAATTTTAATTGAGTTTCAGGAAGGAGAGAAAATAAAACACACAATTCATAGACAAATAAGTTCCACCACGAGAGAGAAATCTCTGCCATAAAAAGGATCAAAATGACACAAACAGGAAAAAAAAACTGATCAAGAAAAGAACCCCAGACATTGTAATAAAAAAACTGAGAAAACTTAAGAATAAAATATAATTATAATAATATTCAGTAAACATAATAAAAACACATGTATTCATGAAATGTAAAGTACCAAACTGAGAAAAGGAAAAAATGTATAAAACATAATGATGTAATAGACATAATATATATTTATAATGGATATAATAATATATGTAAAATAAGATATAATAGATATAATAAGAGAGGACACTTGGAAAGACATTATAAAGGCAGCGGTGAAAGAAAAAATACTGAAAATTAAAGAAAAAATTTAAGTTGGAGTTATTATAAAGAAGAACCTATTCAAAGCCTAGTACAGTGAATAAAACCATACACACACTAAGGTAGGATATCATATAGTTAAAGAACACATAATGGAGTGATACCCCTAAAAAAGAAAAAATCCTGTCATTTATAACAACATCAATGAACCTGGAAGAGATTATTCTGAGTGAAATAAACCAGGTTCAGAAAGACAAACACCTCTCACTTCTATGTAGAATATAAAAAAGTTGAACTCATAGAAGCAGAGAGTAGGATATTGGTTGCCAGGAGTTGGGGGTAGAGACAGAGGGATGGGGAAATGTTGCTCAAAGAGTACTAAGTTTTAGTTAGGAAACATGAATAAATTCTGAAAATCTATTGAACAGCACAGTGATTAAAGTTAATAATAATAATTTGTATACTTACAAAATTGCTAAGAAAGTAGATCTTAAATGTTCTCACAACAAAAAATGATTAAGTATTTGAGATGCTGGATATAGTAATTATCTTGATTTAATCAACTCCACTATGTATGCAGATATCAAATATTACATGGAACACTGTAAAATATACAATTTTTATATGTCCATTATATCTTGATAAAGCTGGGAGAAAAAAATAAGACTTTTATTTATGCAGGCTATATCTGCATATCTATATTATGTAGGCTATTTCTAATATAGTAAATATTGATATTTACTATATTAGAAATAATATCTGAGCAATATTGTATGATTTGTTTTATTATCTAATTAAAAATAACAACAATTAGCCTACCACATGTTTATATACATAATGTATATTTTGTAAAAAACAATTTTATTTTCAAAAAGAAAAGACCGTGGGAGAAGAGGGTTTTTTGTTTGTTTTGTTTTGTTTTCTCCTTTTTGCAAATCTCTTTAATGTCTAGCTTCCTAGAATACAACTGGATCATCATATCTGCCTCTGATGTGTTGTTTGGTTGAAGTATATGAAGAAAATGTGGCTCACAGAAAAGCGAGAAATGTTGTGATAACCTTTTTATATAATTGTGAATATTTTCTGTGATACTGCTAAAACTAGACAGGCGGTAGTTTCTCGCAATGTGAATCTGAAACAAATAAATCAATTTTTCGTGCTCTGTTACATTAAAATCCACTGGTCTATTTAGTACATTGAATGATAGATTTTTTACCCATGTATGAAATTGTAACATCCTGCATTGGTCATTTGGAAAATATTGGTTCACTGAGTTTTACAGATCTTCCAAATCTTGACACATTTCACTTCAAAATATCAAAAAATTGCCTTTATTAATATCATCACCAATCTCATCAGAAAAGCCTTTCAGTATTGAGAAGCTGTCAGGCTCAGGCTCGAAAACTTAAATTTTATCCTTGACAACAAATACTGTCAGTTGTTTTCCTTGAAATGTCAGGCTCATTTGATTTGTTTTAGAGAAAATATCCACCAAGTGCCTACCCATGTCTGAGCAATTATAGTTTGTCTGTCAGATGTTGTTTCAATTAAATACAGTGTTCAATGTAGAACATGGCTAGCTCAACTTGCAGCCCGATCACACACATGCTTTCCCTTCCAACATCCACCATGCTTCTGTATGCAGCAGAAATGTGTCATGGGTATACAGCAGAAATGCCTTATGGGAATGCAGCAGAAGTGCTTCATGGGAATGCAGCAGAAGTGCTTCATGGGTATTCAGCAGAAGTGCTTTATGGGTATACAGCAGAAATGCCTTATGGGAATGCAGCAGATGTGCTTCCTGGGTATGTAGCAGAAATTCCTTATGGGTATACAGCAGAAATGCCTCATGGGTATGCAGCAGAAGTGCTTCCTGGGTATGTAGCAGAAGTTCCTTATGGGTATGCAGCAGAAGTGCTTCATAGGAAAGCAGTAGAAATGCATTCTGGGTCCTTCCCATCTGTCACACAGGGCATTGAAAAGACAGGCCTCCCAGAGAGACTAAGCCAGAGCAACATGGGCAAAGGAATCCTGTGCAATGCAGATGCTGGCCTTGGAAGGCAGTGGAGGTGAAGCCAAAACACCAACACCTCAACTTCACCCTATGTGTTTTATTTAGAGGTTCCTGTTTAAAAGCTGCTGGCATACAATTTTGAAATAAAGTGTTAAGAAATTTTGGGAGTATTAATGTATTTATGATAATGATGTATTAATAAGTTTAGTTTTTAAGGTTTGCAAGATCTTACTTTTTGAGAATATTTTATTCTCGGTATTGTATCTTTCTACCCTGTCAGAAATTTTAAGTGTTCAAAGATATAATCTTATATATTTAACTCAAAAAAAAAATTGAAATACTTAAAACAATTTATTTAAATAAATAATTTAATGGTCCTGATTGTTTTAAAGGGTTTTTTTTAATTGGTCCATTGGATTATTTAAATATTAATTTGAAAAACAA
This sequence comes from Mirza zaza, assembly GCA_008750895.1. Lineage (NCBI taxonomy): Eukaryota > Metazoa > Chordata > Mammalia > Primates > Cheirogaleidae > Mirza > Mirza zaza. Next base: position 160,139 of record VSMD01085146.1, read on the forward strand.
CAAAAGTTACTAGATTAATAAACAGAACACTAAGGTGTTGAAATCAAATTTAAACACTTAAATAAAACCAAGGTTGTGTAGTTTTCATATTAATATATTATACATTACTATAAAATCCAAATACCTATAACTAGTCCTTTCTGAGTTCTGCTTGGACCTACACCGCCCACACACAAACATACACACGCATCACCCAATTTAGAATGACAAGCATTCAAAATAATAGAATAACTGATAAAACCTTTAAATAATAGAAAATTATTAAAAATCTTAAAATTTAGAATATCTTAAATAAAATAACCAAAAATATCATGATAAAAATTTTACATAGTAAAAATAATTTAGAAGTGACAATACAGTAAGTAAAATATATAATCCAATAGATGAGTTTACAACCAATATTTTGCTTAAGGAAGAGAGAACTGGTAAACTGGAAGACAGAATTCAGGAAATTACCAGGAGATAAGCAGGATAGAAGATGGAAAACAGGAATGAGAGACCAAGAGTACAGGAAGAATGGAAGGTAAAAGTACAACTTGTGTATAAATGGAGAAAACAGAAAGAGTAGGGAAAGGCAATATTGAAAAGAAAGAACTGCAGTAAGTAAGGAAAGGACGATAAGCAAAATCTGTCACAAGCAAAACTGATCAAATTAAATCCACACCTGGATATATCTTAGTGAAACAGAAGAATTCCAAAAACAAGGAAAGCCTCAAAGTATCCTAAGAAAAAACACAGCTTATCTATAAAGAAACTCTAGTTAGAATTATAGTCTCAAAGCAACTATATCATCTGGAAGAAAGAAAAGAAAGAAAAGAAAGAAAGGAAAGGAAGGAAGGAAGGAAGGAAGGAAGGAAGGAAGGAAGGAAGGAAGGAAGGAAGGAAGGAAGGAAGGAAGGAAGAAATAAAGAAAGAAAGAAAAAAAGAAAGAAAGAAAGAAAAGAGAGAGAAAGAAACCCAATACATACATATACGTAAAATATATATGTATGTATACACACATAAAATAAAGAATAAAAATTAAACTAAACACTAAAGAGTCCATGAAACTCAAACCTAATTTTTTAAAATGTAAAATAAAAACTTTCTGTCAAAATATATCAAGGAAATAGAAAAGAAAAAAATAAAACTATATTAGATCCAAAAATTGTGACACAACTGATACAAATAACATGTAAAAATTATGAGACACTACACAATTTTATGCTGAAAAATCTGAAAATTTAGATAAAATATGAAATTCCTATAAAAATATTATTAAGGAAACTTAAGCCAAAATAGAAAGGTTGAATACAGTCGAAATCAATAAGTATATTAAATCATTAGTAAATGCCTATTTTCTCCCATCTCCCCTAATTAAAGAGATATAGACTATGTTACCAATGGGAATTAGTATTCCTATATCAAGAAATATATAATATTTGCGTTGTGTTATACAAATTCAGAGAACAAAATAAGGAGAGCTCCATAAAAAGTCTAATAACCTAGAATATATCAGAAAAATATTGAAGATGAAATTTGCAGAATAATCTCACTTGTCACCATAGGTATAAAAACACTAAGATAGGAGCAAAATAAATGCCTCAATGTACAAAAAACATACGCTATTACTAAATGGTAATAAAACATAATAAGAATTTAGTGGCATTTATTGATTAAGATTGTTACAATTATTATCTCAATTCAGAAAATTATTTGATACATTATGACCAACTCTCAATCCTCATAACAAATCATATGAGGCCTAAAATTGGGAATATAAAGTACTTTCTTCAATCACTTTCATATCACTATAGTACAAATCATACTTAGTGATGAAACTTCAAAATTTTCCTCTTGATGCCAGGAAGAAGGCAAGGACACCAGTTATAGCTTATTCTATTCTACTTTGTGCTGAAGGCCCTATCCAAGCAAAAAGCCAAGAAATAATTTATAAAGATCATAAAAGAAGAAACATAGCTGCCTATACATGTGCGTGTGTTTTTATATATGACTATATTAAATACATATGTATACATATATATGATTATATATACACATATAGCATGGCACATACACTAATATTGTATATGTGTATATGTAAATATATTAATATTGTGTTGAATCAGTAATTATGAAATGTAATAGGAAGAAAAGCATGATCTCATTTATAATAGAAATAAAAACTATTGAGATACCTAGGAACATGGCCAACAAAGTATGTTAATGAAAATCATAAAAGAAGACTCAAATAAAATAAGAATCTTATGGTGTTCATTTATGAGGGAAAAAACAGTATTAATTATTCCCTATTGGGTCTATAAATGCAATAAAAATTTTAACCTATAACTTTTATACAATTCAGTAAAATTACATGAAAATTGACAAGTTGATCACTATAGTCCTATGGAAAATCAATGTTCCACAGTAAGCCAAGAGAATTGAAGAAGCATATTGACCTAATGAGAATTCAAAAGTAAAGTTATAATTAAAAAGAGTATGTATTGGTGTGAGGATATAGGTATTGACTTTGTGCCAAAGTACACATGCTCAAAATACCATGTATATAGGAATATTTTGTGTATGAAAAAGATGAAATAACAATAAGTGAGACATAATTATCTCTCACTTAATTGATAATTATCCATATGTGAAAAAAGATAAAATAATCCTTAGATCACCCAAAATGATAAAGTCTCAGATGAATTAATGACATAATTAAAATGCAAAATGACTAACTTTCTGAAGATAACATAGAAAATATCAATCTCACATTGTGTAGGGAAGTAATTTTTAAGTAAATTTAAAAAGATCAATACAGTCTCCTAAAATCAACTATATATTTTGACAACATCAATATTAAAACTTCTTTGTTACAAATGACTCCATTAATAATAATGATAACAAATTTTTATACAGTGCCTATTATGTACCTGGCTTTGTTCTCATCAGTGTGCCTTTATTAACCCATTTGATCTTCAAAATATCCATTAGGTAGGTAATATTGTCATCCTAGGAGGTTTCTGAGTTGTAGTTGATAAAGTAAATTCCTCAAGATCAAACAACTAGTAATATTAACTAGTTGAACCCAAAGACTTAGAACTTGGAATCTTTTAAATGAGTAAATACACATACACGTGAAGAACAAATGACACAAGCCAACTAAGAGAATAACCTCTAGAATAAATTAAAATCCCAACAAATTAATGAGAAAAATTAAAAATTTGAAACACTAGAGAAATAAGCAAAGATTTGGTTTTGTTGTATTAAAAAGTAAACTGAGGCACAACAAAAAAAATTTTTAAAGGGTTTATTTGAGCAATAGTCATCTATGTATTGGGCAGCTGCAGACCAGAAGTGGTCTGGGAACGCCACCAAGTGACCCTAAGGGAAGGATGCTATAGGGTGAACACAGCAGTAAAGCCAATAAGTCACTTGCATGGTGACAGTCACACAGTCGCCCTATTTGGCCTGTCTTGCTGGAGATTCCCTAGTCATAGAACTATAAAATATTTGGTGGCTTTTGATTGATTAGCCTCAGCTTTCTTTATTCTTTAACAGGTGCATGGACAGGGAATATGGCAAGTTGAGTTTTGCTCATGTTTGCAGGTGAGCACGGTTAAGGTCACTCACTTAATTACCCAGCTGGCTTTGTGCACACAGGGATTCCTCAGGCCTGGTCTCCATTTTCATTTACTTATCAAGTTTCATATGTGATTGATGGAAATACGGCTTAGAAACAGAGGATGTCATATTTCTCGCTAGGAAATAAATGGACACATCCGTTTGGAGTTCAGTAGAGGGGAGAAGGCAGGTTACTTCCTGTATGTGTTGTCAGGTCTACCAAAGTCAAGTTTCCGTACAAGGACACACGGATAGGGGTAATGTCGGCTTTGCTACCCTCAAAGGGCCTTTTATACACACCTATTTCTCAGTTTTTTTCTCAGATGCTTTTGAGATGTTAGGGGCATGTCTCTTGGCTCATGGGTTTAAGCAATTGGGGAAGAAAAACCAAATGTATCCATATGTATTTACTAAGACCCCCTTCTCTGCTGTCGTGTTCCAGGACACCTGGGACTCTAGATCTGTTTGGAGTTCCTTCCTGGACAGGAGCAGACGTTTTACAAAGAGATGAAACTTGAGTCAGCAATGAGCATGTAGAAACATGCTAAATTCAGTCTTAAGCAGGAAATGTTAATTAAAATTACTATGAGACAACCTTAGGCAAAAATTAAGGAGCCTAATAATCTGTGTGTGGGAGAAGATTATGGGGAGTAGGAGAAAATGTGAAATCTAGATCGTTGGTGGGGTCACATATTGGTTCAACCACTTTGGAAAATAAACTAAGCAATAACTAGTACACATTCAGATACGCAGTTCATTCTAAATGTATCTTCTAGACTAGTGAAATATGCTCAGAGGCCATATGTACAACAGTGTTTTCGAAAGGATTGTTTGTAATCATGAAAAACAAAAACAACTCAACTTTCCTTTAGGAGCAAAATGTGTAAATACATTCTGATTCATTCATTCAATGGACTCTTATCCAACAGAGCAACGGATGAACTATGTCTATAAACCAACACTGCTAGAATTGAAAAGCATACTGATGAGTTTTAAAAATCAAGTTAAAAAAATATAAGTATTGTGGTTTTTTACATGTTTAAAATATGAAACAGTAATATCTGTATTATTCATATATGCAAATACACCTTCTACATATGTACGTACAAACAGACAAGCAAAAGTATGTGTACTAAACGGTGGAGGATTGCTTTTCAGGATTGAGGTACAGAAAGGGGATGGATGGATGTGGATCAAAATTTTAGCTGTGCATATAAAATGTGATGAGTTTTAAATTTTAAAAAATGAAGTAACAATGAAATCTGGAGCCACTAAAGAAAAATAAGGTATTGGTTTGATTTTGGTGATGGGTATGTGGATGTCTGTAGTATTTTTTTTCTATACATTTGGATGTGAAAAAATGTAAAATATTTAATTTCGAAAAACCAAAGACAAAATAAGGGAAGGAAAGAGAAAAAAAAGAGGGAAGGTGGAAGGGAAGAAGAAGGGAGGGAATGTACAAAGAAACCCATAGCAGATAAAATTGTAGAGGAAATTTGCACCCAGAGAAAAATGGCAGAACTGATCTGGCAGCCCAAGAGGCAGAAGCAGATGTGGGTTTGTGGGCAGTATCCACCAGAGAACAAGAGGCATGGTTTTATGCCAAGGAGATGTAGGGGCTGATGCTGACACTCTGGTAAAGCCGGAATCTCCAAGAGCAGCCCTCATTCCCGGGAATGAAACTGGAACTACTCTGCTCTCATTTTCCTTATTGGAAAAATGACAATAAACCAATGTCCACTTATGAATGTGAGTGGGAAAATGCCCCCCTCAGGAAATTACTCATGCGTTGTGCAGAAACTCCAAGCAGAGAGTTAGCTCATAAAAACCTGTCAAGAACAAGGGAAATCTTACCAAGAGAGCTTTCACAACCAAGGCTCCAGAGGACCTCCAATATTAAAGCTCACACATGTTTAATGTGATTATTTTAAAGAGAGAACATTAAAGTGAGGAAGGGTTTTTCAAGAGGCTGGAATGTTTATTTCTGAGACCTTCAGTAAAAGTATAGCAATGTTCTCATGTAACTTTGTATTAAAAGTTAATTTTTAAGAAGACCTTAGGCTTCACAATCATAGTTCCTGATGGTTTGGGGGGTGACTAGTCGAGCAGACGAGGTCAGAGTACCACACCCCTGTACTAGAAAAGAAGGAAGTTCATGGATCAATGACCTCAGCTTCCACATTGAAAAAACCAGAGAAAGAAAGTCAAACTATATACAAACTAAGTAAAAGAAGGATATAATAAAATCATAGAGGAAATACATGAAATAGAAAATGGAAAACAATAGAAAAAATAAATAAAACCAAAAGCTAGTTTTTGTAGAATATCAATAAAATTGCTAAACCAGAGTGATGGGGGGGGGGAGAAAGAGAGCTGGGAGAAGACTTCTGATAATTAGGGACTATTATTAATAAATTGATGCCAACAAATTCAACAGCTTAAGTGAAATGGTTCAATTGGTTGAAGGAAACTACCAAAGGTTGAACAAGAAGTACATAACTCAAATAATTCTTTTTGAAGTAAAGAAATTGAATGTTGTTAAAACCTTCCCACAAGCAAAACTTCAGACCCAGATGGTTCATTGATAAATTTAACCAAATGTTTGAAGAATAAGAAACAGCAATTTAAGATAAAATCATCCACAAAATTGTAAAAGAGGAAATATTTTCCAAATCATTGTTTTGAGGCAAGGAATATTCTCATACTGAAACCAGAGAAAGGCATTACAAGAAAAGAAAACTACCATTTACTATCTGGCATGAACATAGATAAAAGATTCTAAACAAATTTTAGGAAATCGAATTCAACAAATGTAAAAAGGAAATCAAATTCAACAAATGACCACAGGGGCTCATCCCAGAAATTCAGAATTGGTTTAACATTCCAAAACCGAGCAATATAATTAATCACATTAGCAGGCTCGAAAAAGAGGACAATATGAGCATCTAAACCAATGCAAAAATCATTTGACAATATCCAATATCTATTTATTTTAAAACCTCTCAGAAATGAACAAATAGAAGAAAGTGCCCTCAACATGATCAAAAAAAATCTGCAAAGAATCTACAGCTAATATCTTACTTAATGGTTATCAACAGTGCCTCCCTTCAGAGCTCTGGAACAGGATAAGAACATCCATTCTTATCACTTCTAGTGATTATAGTCAGTGCAATAAAGCAAGAAAAAGCATTCAAGTTAAAAAGAATTAAGTAAAACTTTCTTTATTCAAAAGTAACCGGATTACCTATGTAGAAAATTGGATGGATTCTTTCAAAAGCTACTGAAACTAACAAGTGAAATTAGCAAGTTTGCAAGATAAAGGATCAATAAACACATAATAATTATGTTTGTATTAGCAATGAATACTAGAAATGAATTATCAGAAAATAAAATGTAAATGTCAATACCATTTACAACAGCATCAAAAATAGACATCTGACAGAAGACGTGCCATAACCAGAGTGCCGAAAACTACAAAATATTTCTGAAAAACTTAAAGATCTGAATAAATACAGAGATATACAGTGTTCATCGGTTGGAAGACTCAGTATTGTTAGGATGTTAATTCTTTCCAAATTAGCCAATAGTTTTAACTTAAGCCCAATCAAAATTTCATCAGGCATTTTTGGTAGAAATTTGCAAACTGCTTCTAAAATTCATGTAGAAATGCAAATGACATAACCAAAACAACATTGAGAAATACAAATTAGAGATATTATATGCCCTGGCTTCCTTCCAGACTTATTATAAAGCACATTAATCAAGTTCTTGTGGTGTTAAGATTGACTGATAGATCAATGGAACAAAATAAAGAAACATATCCACACATATATGGAGAAGTGATTTAAAAAAATGTTAAAGGCAATTTGATAGTGACACAATAGTTTTTTCAACAAACGCTGTTGGAATAATTTCATATTCATCTGTAAAATAAAAATGAACTTTGAACTACACTTTATATCATATATGAAATTTGACTCAAAATGAACCATAGAACTAAAAATGAAAATATAAAATCTCTAGAAGAAAACATAGGAGAACTGCGACCTTGGCTTAGATGAAAAAAAAATGTTTTAGATATGACACCAAAATTCCAGCTCATAACATAAAAAGATGGAACATTAAACTTTATCAAAATTAAAAACTTCTGTTTATCAATACAGTTTTTAAGAGAATGAAAAAGCAACTACAGATTGAGTAAAATACTTGTAAATCATGTCTCTAATAAAGAACTTTTACCAAGAATGTAAACAAAACCTCAAAACTCAATAAGAAAACAAGCACCCAATTTAAAAATGAGCAAATGATTTCACCCAACACATTGCCAAAGAAAGTATACAGATTGCAAATGATCACATTAAAAAGTGCTGAGCATCATTTGTCATTAAGGAAATGCAAAATGAAACCACAGTGAGATAATGCCACATACCTATTAGAATAACTGAAATGTAAATAAATGCAATGTTACAATAACTTTGGAAAACAGTTTGTTTCTTCAAAATTTCAACATGCCCTCTCTCTATGATCTAGCCATCCATTCCTAGAAATTTACCCCACAGACATGAAAGCAAGTGTCATGCACACACACACACACACACACATTAATGTTTATAACAACTTTATTAGAACCAGCCAATGTCTAGAAACAGCTCAAGTGCTCAAGTGGTGAATGAATAAACCAACTGGGGTATACACATACCATGGACTACTACTTATCAATAATTATTGATAACATGCTACAACATGGATGGATGTCAAGGTTATTCTGAGTGAAGAGAGTCAGGGAAAAGAATACATGTGGTATGATTCCCGTGATATAAGTTTCTGTAAAATGCAAATGCATCTATAGAGAAAGGCCATTGTCTGACCAAGAAAGGTGGTGGAGGGACAGATCACAATGACAATTTTGGGGGTGATCAACATGTTCATGACCTTGAGTTTTGGATAGTTTCGTGGTGAGAACTTCCGTCAAAATGTATCAAACTGAGCACTTTAAATAAGTGCGGTCAATTTTATGTCAAATACAATAAAGCTGATTTTTCAAAGTCCTATTAAGATCATCCCATCATTGAGCTTAATATCCATTCCAGTTTTCCGTACTTAAACATTTATTTTTATTTCTTTCAGCACGCAAGTCTGGAGGATGCTGCTGAATCAGTACTTTTGACTTGACCGTGTTCTTTGTTCTTTATTTCCTACTGGCCAAGCGAAGGCCACCACTGAGAAATGTCCCCATACGCACAGGGGACACGTGCTGGCAGGTCTAACATGACACAAAGATGCAGTTTGTTCAGATTTAGGGAACCTGTGTGTTTTAGATGTGCAAGTCTTTGGTATTGTGCTGATGTACTTATAACCGAGTTTGTGTGTGAGTGTGGTTCACCGGATTAACAGGAAGATGCTAGTACTATCACAGTGATGGCAATATCCCAAAGAAACCTGTCTTCACTCCCGGGCAGCATTTTGCAAAGTGGGCATGTGGTTACAAAGCATCTCTACTTTAAAAATATGCAGAAAAAACAGAAATGGCTCTTTGCCTTCAGTAGAGGGTATTTTTTTTTTTTTTCAGCTATGTGAATCTATCAAAACAAATCAACTTCATATTTGTACCTATGTCCCCAGCTTGGAAAGAAACTTTGTATCCCTTTTCTCAGCTACGGGGTTCCTTTCCTGCAGGGTTGCAATGCACCTTCTCTCCAGCCCTTTTGACTTCCAGCATCCTCATCCTCAAAATTGCAGGTATCCGCGCCGCAGTATTGCCAGGATGCCGTGGTGGGTGAGGCACCCTACGTGCGTGACAACATTCGGAAGAGCACCTGGGACCCCCTGGCGCTCGCTCCACAAGTGTTAGCTGCTTGCTCGGTAATCAGCTTTGCCACCTGACAGCTGGATCTGAAGGAATTCACTTAGCAGTAATTAAGAGGAAAAGCTGATTTTGTTGGTTGCAGTTGAGAAGGAAGATGGGGCTCACCTGGGCGGCCGCCCGGCGTGGAAGGCTAAGTGTTGTCCTGCACTGCCACCCACTGGCTGGCTCTGGACTCACGCCACCCAGCTTCACGCCCGGCTCCTTTCCTGCCTTAGCAGTGACTGTGAAATGCGTCAGCTGACAAAGGCAAATGATTTCTCCAAAAGCCTTACTGGTTTTTAAAGTCTTTGGCTAAAAGCCAAGTTCGATTTACCACGGTAAAACAGGCAAGAAAAGAAAATGAAATGTTCTCTGTGTTTCCGTACCGATTATTGTCAGATACATTTTGGAAGATATGTTTTAATTAAACCTCTGAGTAGTGAGAAGCAAACCGATGTTTTTTTTTCCCCCCCCTCTATGCATCAGGAAAAGTAAATGTAAATCCATGTGTTTCAAATAAATAGTAAATCAAAAGAATATTGTAGGATTATTTTTTTTTTCATTCACAATGGGTAAAATCAACAATAAACGAACTGCGTTGGAAACGTTCCTTTTATGTTAGTTTCGCTTTCTCCATTGAAATATAGGAATATGATGCCACTGAAACAGGGATTAAAGGAGAAAAGGTACACTAGGAAAACACTCCAAAATGTTCTGAAACACCTAATAAAACCATAGAAATTGCTCTTTAATAGGCCATGGAAAATGTTGCAATTATTACTCAGTGAACCACATAAATTCTTTCAAGTTACATTTAGCTGTAGACTTTCATTTTCTATTCCCTCGCAGTACAGAAAACAAGCCCAGCATAATGTGAAGTTTAAAAACAAAGGACAAAAGATGTTTTTCTTGACTCGATGCCCCATGTCAATGCTGTGGGGAAAGAGACTAGCTTAAACATAACCCCTGTGTCCCTTGTCCTAAAATATGAGCCGGAAACCCCTAAACCTTGTTTGTAAATTTTGTATTTGAGAAAACTGAAGCTCGGAGTAGTCAAATGTGGTATCCAGTCAGATTATGCAGCTGGTTAGCGGTGGACCTAGAGAAAGTGATGGGTTTTGGTTCTCAGCTGAGTGGACTTTTCCCCTTCACTACACTCCTCTCAGTGAAATATTAATATTTATGTGGAAATATACACAAGCACATTATAATTTATACTAAAAGTAAAAATACACTTCATAAGAATTTGGGGGAAAATCTATCCTCTTAAGACATATACTATTGGAAGCCAAAAGCAAATAAAATATCTTGGGTTATAAAATGTAGTTCCAGATTTAGCAGGGTCCCTCTGTTTTCATCACCGTACAAATAATATTTCTCTAAAATCTTTGAAAATACCGTGGACTTCTTCACTCTGACCGATAGACTTCAAAGTCCTGGCACTTTGCAGCCAAACACAGTTGTCTGCAAAGGAATCAGAAGTGACTGAAGGGTGGTCGGGACTGTATGCATTTGGATGGATCATTAATTTATTTTTGTCCTCATGGTAACCGCGGTGTCAGCAATGTCGGTTCATTCTAATTCTAATTTTCTTCAGTAAGAAAACACATTTAAAAGTGTTAAAAAATATAACAAGAATAATCAATAATTCTGTTACCAAGCATATCCAAAGTATAATTACAATTTTGGAATACTTCCCTGAGTCCCTCTCTCTCTCTCTCTCTCCTCGTCTCAATCTCTGAATTCCTAATACTGCTTTTCTCATGGTAAATGAGGGAAGCTCATGGTGACTGTTGCTAAACCTTCCTTACTCGAGATTTTTTTTTTTTTTCTGTCTTACTGTAGGACCATAAAAAATGAACAAACAATTTCTAAGCAGAAGGGCCGTGATCATGGAAAAGTTCACACATCACTCAGATTCACTTGGAATCGATAATCCCAAACACAAGTGTGCATGGTGGGCAAAGAGGGCTCAGGCCCTGTGGTCAGTATTGACCGGGTCTTCAGCAATAGGCTGTTTGTATTCTAGTTTGTACTTTGCATAAAATTTTTTATATAAGTACTGATTTTTCTGATTTTCCTTCTCTGCAAATATTGATACTTTCTTTTTAGATTATGGTATCTTTTTTGAGGTTTTGAAATTTTAAAATTACATAGACAAATATATCAAAATATTCTCAAGGGTTTTTACTTCTCTCTCTCTCTCTCTCTTGCTTTTAGGATTAGCAATTTTCTCTTGCCCTTGGGATCTGACATATTCATTTATCCATCTGGCCTTTGTGTTTCATTAAATATATATTCTAGCTAAAATTTATTTTGGAATACTATAAAAAGTAAACCACCTAAATTTATTTTTTTTAAGTAGTTAACCAGTTTTTCCAATTGTAATTTGTTAGAAAATAATAAACAAACATAAAATCATGTTTTTTGAAAGCGTTAAATTGGTAAGAAAAAATTGCATTTTTTGTTTTCTAATTTCTTCCATTTCACTAATTTCTTCTGTTTCATCCACTGTCATTTTTTCTATCAGTAACGTATTCTCTGATATCTACTAACAGAGCCAGGAGCTCTCGGTCATTGGTTTTGAATGTTTTCTGTCCATTTATCTTATACTTCCTTTGTATAATCACAGTTGAATAGGCATCAATAACAAAGGACTTTGATTGTAATTAAACTTAAAGTTTAAAAATTAATAAATTTGTTTAATCTGTAGAACATTTTAGGGAATATTTTAAATGTTTTAAAACATGACATGCCTATTTATTGAAAACATACTCAGGCTTCAGACAAGATTCCACATTTTCTTCATGTGGATCCTACACATTTTTTGTTTAAATATACTTACAGATATTTTCTACTTTTATGGCTATTGAGAATGGAATGTTGGGTCACCATTATAGTTGTATAAACAGTGATATCCAGGACTAATGGATGCTCTTGGTTTTGTGCACAGTGGATAATCTGATTGAATTTTATATTATTTTAAATTATGTTCAGTCATTTTTCTGTACTTTTTCAACTGGAACTTCAGAGCCTGTATGTACATACATGTACTTTTCATCTTTATAGAAAGACATACTTCATTTCTGTTTCTATTTTATATGATTATCTTAAAAACTTTTTTAAATGATAGATGGTAAAGAAGAGAGTCAATATTATTTTTTTACTTTAATAGAAATCACTCTAATTGAATTCTTAAGTAAGATATTAGTTCTTTGCACAAATAGAGGTGATTTGTAATATTAAAGAACTTTCTACTGCAGATTTCCTAAGTGGTTTTCATTTACTTGCTTTTTTTTTTTTCTTGCTTTAATCAGGAAGGAATATCGAATACGGTCAAATGACATTTTGCGCTATACCGGAATTATCATTCAGGGACACATGGGCCATCTGAGGGCATTTCCTAATGTCCACGGATGCTGTGTGTCTAGTGGCACACCTCCATCAGCAGAGCCCCTATATGCCACCTATTAGCAGAGGGCTGGGGTAGACCGGGAACGTGTGGGTAGCCGCATATTATTGGTAATGCTCTGGTTGGCGAATGGGGCAGAAGGATCATTACATCATTAAATCAATTGATTACTTAATTAAATTAAAAAACAGTCATAAATCATGGGCCAAGAGAGCCATAAATCGTGGGCTAAGGAGCATATTGGACATTATCAGGTTCCGCTCACATACCCTCTAGGAAACGTGTCACGGTGGCTGTTCTTGCAGCAGCCACCATCGGCACCAGTCACCTTCCACTTTCTGCAAGCCCATGCGGACCTTCCCTGGGCCAACGGAGCTTGGGAGCCATGGACAAGCTGTAGAACTTCCCAATGAAGCCATCTGCACCTGGATTCTCTCTTTGAAGATTTTTCAATTGTAAACTGACTATAGCACATGACTATAATGGATCTATTCATCTTGAAGGCGCTTGGTAGTTTACATCTCTCAAATAATTTAATCTACGTTGCTAAAGTCATAAGCATAACATTGTCTGAAATATATTTGTTATCATTCCGATGTCTGTACAGTCCGTAATGACTTTCCCTCTTGTATTTCTGATATCGGTCATTTGTGGACTTTCTCTTTTTTTCTCTGACCACCCAGCTAGACGGTTATCAGAAATCCAGGTTTCTAATCACTGATTGTCTATTGCTTTTCTGTTTTCAATCTAATTGAATTCAGCTTTCACCTTTATTTTTTTCTTTTCTTTTGATTCTTTTGTCTTTAATTTGCTGTTCTTCTTCTAGTTTCTTAAGGTGAAGTGGACCTCTGTTTGGTGAGACTATGAGAGAGTGAGAAGTGTCACTTGCTCCCAAGGGGCTGTCAAAAACTTCTCCTCACATCCCCTTACCTACAATTGAGGATTAAATGAGTTAAAGTTCTTAGAATAGTGCTTAATTCAAAGAAAGCACTACATTACTATGAATTTTATTATGAATTAGTCTTTAGAATTTTTGGATACCAGCATTTTTATGGTTTAAATAACACAAGTCATTTCACACTCTTGCTTTTTTTTTCCATCTCTCTGACTCTACAGTATCAGATGAACATCCTAGTTTCTCATGAATTAAACAGCTTACTTATTTGATGTCCTTTCTACCCATTTCATAATAAATTTTTTTGTCTGGTCTATAATCTTAACTGAACACAATTCTGGAATTATTTCTTTATCCTTGAAATTACACATAACATGTCAAAATAAACAAACTACCACTATTAACGTAACGACACATATCCATGTACGGTGTAATTTTCAAAATTCTCCTTTTTTTCTCAGGGTATTTGATAAGGGTTTTTCATCTGCAGGTTAGGTCTGTTTTCAAATGAAGAAACTATTATGTATAACTTTGTCTTTTTAACTCTATTTGGATTTCTTCCATGAAGAAACCTGTTCTTCCTCCTGAGATCTCGATTTTCTGTCTTCCAACCCCAAAACTCTACTCTATGACTGTTTTCGATACTTCACAATCTAAAGCATGCAACACTTCCTCAACGTCCTGCAATATAAACTCTATTCTTTGCTACATAAGGAATTTTAAAGTCATCTTTGCATTTTAGCCTCTTTTCAATCTCTTCTATTTCATCCTCTTTCTGTGTGATCTTTGCATTCTTTCCGGCGAGGGTGCCCTATTCTTCTGCCTCCTATTTTATTATCATTGAGCCCGTGTTTCTATGCATTTTATAGTCCTCGATGTTTCTAGTTGTCCTTTTCATTCTCCAAATGCTTCTTCAGACATTTTTTAATTGAAGAGGTAATGCACGTTTGCTGTGCACATGAGACAACACAAACACATATAAAGGAAAAGCTACTTTTCTTCTTCATCCACTTCTGAGGTATCAGGGTAACAACGTGGTGCATTTGCTTGTAGCAGGTGGCATTTTTCTCCAAACGACCACAGAAATACGGCTGGAACTACATGCTCTTCCAGAACCTTGCTGATCCCCATAAGACATGGCTTCTATGTCACCGTATCCTTAAACTTGAGCAAATATTTGGAACTGCTTCAATTAATAGAATGTTGCAGAAGCCATGCCATTTCACTGCCGAGGTTATATCGTGAGGCAATATGTTTTTTATGTAGAGCTATCTTGCTCTCTCGTTCTCTCTCTCTCTCATCCTTTAGGACCTAGGCATCAAGCATGTAGAGAAAAGCTAAGGCTACAGCCAAGAGCCAGAAGCCACCATGAGCCTCCAGCCATGTCAGCAGATGAGACTGAAGACAATTCTGGACCCCAGGCTTAAAGTATCCTGTTGAGGCTCCTGTCACCAAGGCACAGGGATAAGTCATCCATCTCAGCCAAGTCTAAATTCCTTAATCTGCAAATCTGTGATTGTAATACATGGTTAATCTATTATCACTACTTTGGTGGTGATTTAAGAGAGAGAGAGAAAGAGAAATGGAGAAAGTGAGAGAGATATTTTATTATAGTTAACTTTTTCCTTAACAAACTATTAAAGGCCTATACTATGGATACAATGCCAACTTAAAAATCTCTGGGGGACACTATTTTCACAGTGTCCTCCATACTATCATGTGACTGGCACCACCTACGGGGCAATCTGATAATCTGATAACTAAGCACTGGGCATTTTGTTGTTCCTGACTTTTTTCCACGCTCATATAACATACGCAACTATGCACACATGTACACTTGCATGAGGAAAGGTGTTTTGGTGCCACTGTCTGTTTTATGAAAACAGGGTCCCGTTTTACACATAACTATTTCTTTGTGTTTCATTGTACTTTGATTGCTTGGTACAGGGCTGGGACATAGCATGTCTTCCTTCAGTATATAATCTCATGTGCTCACGTTGGCACAAAGGCAGAGGGTACTGTTACCAAAGGCATTATTAGAGCAAATGTACTTGTAAAGAGAAATACAACTTTGGTATTTGCAATTCTAGAGATTTTTGAAATAGTAAAGTTAATCCCATAACGAGAATGATAGAAATATGCTTGATGCAATTGTTGTGGATGGGGTCAGTCAAAGAGACCATGGAACCCCCAACTAGAACTCTGTGTGACGATGAATGAACAAACCAAGGGAGCAGGACTGCCACGTGTGCACGTCCCTCTGATGTGTCCGTGGCTTCCAGTGAGGGAAGGTTGCTACCAACGCCTGCCTGGGACAGAGAAGCAGAAAAAGCCGAAATTGAGTAAGGAACCAGAGTGAGAGCCACACGTCTCCCCAGCCTCATTGACCACTGGACAGTCACCGTCATCTCCCTCGTGTGAGCATGTTCACTGTCATCATGACAGCGTCTACTACTTCAGGTTAGAAGCTGTCGGTCTCAAGCACGGTATAATGATGTTTATGTATATTTTCACTTTATTTTCTTTCTACTTTGTGAAAGAGTATAGGGGAGTCGGCGTCTGTTGGGGCCAAGTTCTTGCCAACGGAAACATAAGGCCGAGTTCACTGTAAAAGTATCTCCTATCTGTGCACCCTGCAAACCGACTGCATAGTTCATAGTTTTGTGGAGGGACACCATCAGGCTGAAATTAATACTACATTATCAGAACCTAAACTTCTTCCCATGCCAATCTTTGCAGGAGGCATCCTAAAAAGCTCTCTCTCTCATAACCAAGCAAAATAAATCACTCATAACTAGAAAACTATTTGCGTAGTCATACGTTCTGGAAGAATTAAAATGTATTGTTGCCTAGAACAGAGCAAGGAAATGAAACAAAAACAGCAAGCCACACCCTATCTCTGCCACTATGTGTCTTTTTTTACTCAATTAAATTTGTCTTCATTGCACTTTTTGCCACCTGGGTTAATAGTAAGTTTGGGGCTTCACTTTATCTTCCCTCATCAGAATATATGCCCCATGAGGCTCAAAACTTTCATTTTCACCATTATATCCAATATTTAGAATCTATTCGGCACCCAGCAAATATTTCTGAAATAAATAAATGTATGAACAAATAAAATGGTGTTTCGGTCAAGTAATAACATGAGCTCTGATATCACTGTTAGGGCAGAACTCTGACCTTTTTCTTTTGTCCATATTCCTTTCTTAGAGGCCTGGTGAGTCACACCTACAAACAATAAGACCTCACTAAGTTGGTTTGATTAACCTGATATAATGTGGTTTATTTCCCAAACTGATTCTGGCATAGCATCACAGGAGAGATAGAAGACCCACCTATCTTAACCCAAGCAGCCTAGCAGACCCCTATCTTGAACTTCTGACCTTGAGCGATCCTCCCACCTCAGCCTCCCAGAGTGCTAGGATTACAGGCGTGAGCCACCGCACCCGGCCGAGACCTCTATCTTAATTCCAGAATTCCTTTCCACCAATTCCACCAATTCTTTAGACAAACCTTAACTCTTTCAATCAATTACCAATTAAAGAATCCCTAAAACCTCCTTACGACTTATAAGCTCCCACTTCAAGATGTTCTGCCTTTTTGGGCCGAACCAATGTATATCTTCCATGTACTGATTTATAATCTTACCTGTAATTCATGTCCCCAGGAATGTATAAAACCAAACTGTAATCTGGCTGCCTCAGGTGCATTTTCTCAAGACCTCTTGAGAACTTGGCCTCTGGGCTGTGGCCGCACATGCTCGGCTCAGAATAAACCTCTTAAAATTATTTTAGAGTTGGGATTTTTCCATTGATAACGACATCTACACAAATTCTTTGTAGTGGCTCATGGAACAAGTGACAACAGTATCATTTCCCCCAACCCAGCAAATTCTTCGTAGCAGCTAATGGAACAAATGACAACAGTATCATTCCTCCCTCCACACCTGGCAGGCACCCAGTTACAATGGAGAGGAGAGACTGCTGAGTTTTAGGGGACCAACACCTGCTTTTCATTTGATAAAGAAACTCAAATGGCATCAAAGACAAATCCCTAGAATTTGAAAAGTTCAAATACATTAATACCTTATGAAGCAGGAGAAGTTCTTGTGGCAGGCAGAATATCAAGTTGCAGAAAAGTCCGTGTCTCTCGACACGCAGGTGAGCATTCACGGTGCGCCCTGGCGGGAATCCTGGTTTTGCTGCATCAGCTCAGAAAAGCCCCTCCTGCGTCACAGCAACTCTCGGCCTTGGGCGTCTGCATGAGCTGCTGTGGACAAGGACCATGCCCAAGTCCCCAAAGAAGTGTTTTTGATAGCGTAAAAAAAACTAACTTCATCAAAGCTGAGACTTTAAACTGCCACCTTTCCAGACAATTTACTAAGGAAACGGAACATCCCCAGGATAGCTTCAAGTGCTTGATTGAAATGCTAAGCAATAAGAGAAACAGGAAGAAGCTGATGGTATGAAGCCTTGAACAGACAAGAAGCCATTCATGAGCTGATACACTGGAAATCGCTCTAGATGTGTGAAGAAGGCAAACGCCGTGATTCAAAGGCCCCGAGGTCTAATTATGCACTAGCGTTTTCCCTGGACAACAATCCGATGGGAGAGATTGGAGGCAGCAACTCTATGAACTCTTCAGGGTTCAGGGAGGCGCTGCCGAAGGCTCTATTGCAAAAAGGAAAGATCCGGTCAGCTTTCTGGTGGTGGAAATCCTTAGTGTCCTTGAAGTTTTGAAGAACTATCTTGCACATTCGTTTTATTGTACGTAGCTTTTAAAATTGAAATAAGTGTCTGCATGAAAGGCACAGTCACCACCAAAGGTGTGATATAAATGAGTTTAGGACAAAGGAAACAATATGTCAAGTTTTTAACTCCAGTATCTTAGGAGACCTAGAAATCTCTTGGGTTAGTCTACCTTGTTTTGGGAAAGATACTTATAATACTGTGGATTTGCTAAAATATGCCTTTACAAATTGACTTACTTGTTGTCATCAAAAAGAAAATTGGAAACTGACAGTATGACAAGGAGAATGCCCATAGCTCTCATGAAAGCTTCTCCAAAGTTTCAATTTCTTATCTAATGTAAACATCAGTAATATTCTTATTTATTTGGATTTAACTGTATCCAGAAGTAAATCTTATGTATTGCTTGCGCAATTTGTGCTTTATTCAGAAAGTTGCCATCACATTTTTCTCATGAAAAAGTGAAACAATGAATAGAGTTATGCTTTTTCTCACTTAAGAACTCAAGATAAAACTGCTTGAGTAGGATGAGACTAGAAACATCCTGTATGTTTCCGTAGTTTTTAGACCTATGCATATGTAGTAAATTGGTCACGGTTTATGGAAAGTCTGAGCTCGGGTCTTTTCAGAACTTTATTATTTCTATACATAACTAAGTTTAACGTTCCTCTTTAAATATCGTCAAGAAAGGGCACCAGGTCCAGACAAACCCAATGTTCAAGTTGTCGATAATCCTGGTGCCAAGCGCTGCTTATGTTACAAGCTGCGGAGAAGGGTTTGGTGACGAACGTTACTCTAATTTACCTGCGTTACCCGCGCGCAGCGAAGCGTGGGACTGCGGTCTAACGAATCAGATGCGCTCACGAAAATCTGCTGTTCTGAGCACCAGACTAAGTGCTTAAGAGCCTATGTCACCTTGTTATCAGGAGCTGGGCTTTCCCTTTGTGTTTGAGGCAGGATAAACAGCAGACAACCACCATCCACTCCCCTGCTGGGAACGGGTGGGGACACGCCAAAGACCAGCGAGACGATCTCCGCCCGCACAGGCACTTTCGTATTCGGGGGTCGCCAGCCTAATGTCCATGCTGAGGACTCAAGGCACAAGCCGTCTTTCTCCTTCGGACTCTGCCGGTCTGCTTGTCGGAGACGAGCCCTACTTCTGAGACATACAAAGGAGCAGTTCTCAATGCGCCCATGTTGAAAGCAGGTAAAAAATCGCGGTGGTAAAAATGTACCGAGGAGCAGAAAGTAGAGAATGTGCGCCCGTCCGTACCTGACTGTAAGAGCAGGCATGCCAGGAGGCGAGAAAGAAGCAAACGCCAGCGGTATTCATCACACAAAAACGAGTT
Source organism: Mirza zaza (assembly GCA_008750895.1). Taxonomy (NCBI): domain Eukaryota; kingdom Metazoa; phylum Chordata; class Mammalia; order Primates; family Cheirogaleidae; genus Mirza; species Mirza zaza. The sequence continues at coordinate 179,991 of VSMD01085146.1, forward strand.
GTTTCAAGGCGACACTCAGCAGGGAAAAACAAAAATTACACATTTAGGTCAGTCATGAGGGACCTCTAGGATTGTTTTGGCCTTGCTATTTCTACCTCCGGCTCGATGTTATACTCAATTAATCTGCCCTTGTCTGAAAGTGGAGAGAGATTTGAAAGGGTTTTATTCTCTCCTGCTGCGAGGAACATCCCCCTTGGAGAGCTGGCACACACACGGCAAGATTAAACCTTCCTTTTTGGCCCTGAAACCTAAGCTAATCTAGCGGGACCTTGCAATGTCTTGCGGGGGAAATAGGTGTAGCGATATCAGGAAAGATAAATTGCAGTGACTGAGAGGAGCGTTCGCAAGCAATCCACAGGACCGGGTGCAATTTTCCTCATATAAGGCAACTTGCCTAAAAGAGTGATGTCTGTCCCGTTCACTGCTAGGGTGGTCTAGGAAAAGAACAACAAGCTTGACGTCGGTAAAAATATCGACACTTCCAAACACTGTCTAGTTTGGCAGTCGCTATCTGAACTCCCCAGCGTCCCTGGTGACTTAATTTTCTCTAAACTTTGTCCTCTATGGGCAAGTGCTTCTTTCTACTAAAGGATACGCCTGAATCTTGGCATTCACGGTCCGAAGTGGGAAACAGAAATGCAAATGTTTCCTGTGGATCTGTGGCCGGACTCTGCATTCCAGTTTTCTAAAAAAGTATGACCTTCAATGTGTCACTTACATGGCCACCCAGCGACGTGAGATGTGATATGTCCATGACGCTCAGGCGTTGGCAGCAGCAGGAAGCAGAGAAGAATACTCAAACTGCTCTTGGCTGTTGCATTCCACATCAATAAAAAGAAAGAAAGTGGATTCTATTGTCCCATCCTCCCACTCTCATAAAGACAAGTTCCATTTTGTGAACGTACCAATCCCTCGACTGGTTGCTTTCTATGTTTATTTGCCATAGATTTCCTGTAACCATCAGTATTAGACTCCAGAGCATTGAAATGTCCCACCTTCCCTGTGTTTGTTAGGTCCCCAAATCCCCTGTATCTGGCTCATTTTGGGCACTCAATACATGTTCACTGCCTTTCCCATTACTGCCTGATTGTGAGGTTTCTAAGGAAAGGGAAGAGACTTTGCTGAAAACTTTAATGAAATCCCTCCTGGGGCAGGTTAGAGACTGAGACGTACTCACACGCTGATGTGAAAATTTCCAACGGGAAGTTTTGGGTTTAACACACGGTTCAATCTTCAACCAGTGACGTGTAACGTTTCCTACCTTCCCTTGCACCAAGGCTGTGAGCTTTTATTAAAAAATGCAAACACTGAATAAAGTTCAAGTAGTTGTCAAATTGCTGACGTATTTCTGCAAACGTAACGAAAAATGTGAGTGTGGCGAATAGTAGAATACATGTGCTCGAAACCCATGTTCCTCATCTAAAATAATCACATAGGAAACCCCTACCTTCAGTTTCCAAGGAGACATGTTCCAAAAAATTTAAGTATAGTATCATTTATGAATTAGAGGTTTGAAACAAAGGAAGTGTTTTTTTTTTTTCCTTTTTCTAATGAAATTGAGAAGAAAACAAAGACCACGCCACAGTGATCACATCATTAAGGGTAAGGGGTGTAAATAAGTTGATGGCACTCATGAACTGCACTGGGTAAGATGAAAACAGTTCTGACAGCTAAAAAGTCTTTTCCAAGAACTTCATTTCATTCAGACTTTTAAATAACTATCCCATAGGCGTAAATATCAATAGGTTTGTATCCAAAGGATTCTATCTGGGAGTTTTGCAAGGTTAAGTGGCTGAGTTCAGGGTACAAAAAAGGGAGCAGAGAAGATAGCGAGATCCTGATTCATAACTGGTCTTCCACACCGACTTCCCGGATCACTGCCCTGGGAGGTTACGCCCGTAGTGACTTTCATTGCTTATTCTTACACACAAATGCGGCAATGGTCACACACAGTCACCTTAAAATGGCTTGAACTATGTTTAATTATGTTTAAACTGAAGGGGAAAAAAAAAAGCATTTCTTATTACAAGCCATTTCACTAACATGCCCAAGTTTATTATGTTTCTTTGTGTGTCTATGTTTAATTATACATATATATGTTTAAATTGTTTGATTTTTCTATTTAGTTATCCTAAATTTTATCTTGAACCAGTAACTTGAAGGGCCTTTATCTTTTCCTATAGATTGTACAATAAAAGGCGTGTTCTTATCAATTTCCAACGATCAGTAGAACTTTGCTTTGCTTTAATCCCCTAATCTGCATCTCGGAGCCGGCCCTGAGCTCGCAGCGATTAACTGCCGTGGACGACTCAGGCAGGGCCATCTCGGCTGTTAGGAGGAGCTGAAAGGACTTTGTTCTGACAGAATGCAGCACAGCCACCCTACGGGTGGGTGTACAATTGTGCACTTGGGGACAGCAGGGGACCGACGTGTCTATTGACGCTTTCTTTATGGCTCTATCTCCACCACCCGGCAGCGTGCAAGGCACACGGGAAGTTCGTTCTTTCCAACTTTTCAAGAGTTAGTAAAATATTCAAATGGATTTTGGAGCATTTGAATTGAAGTACTCAAAAAAAAATATCAAGTATATTAAATTTATAAACTATCAATGAAGATATTTAAACTGCACTATAACCCCACTTCTCGGTACCGATTTCCTGTTCAGGCTGCTATGACAACACATTATAAACTGTACAGCTTACAAACACAAAAACTTATTTCTCCGAGCTCTGGAGGCTCTGAGGGAAGGCCAAACTCAAGGTACCCGCAGAGGGAGAGTCAGGTGAGGCCCACGTTCTGGTTCCTAGATGGTACCTTCTTACCATGTCCGCACCTGGAGGAAGGAGCACTGTCCCCCTGAGCCCCCCTGTATAAGGGCACCAATCTCTCTTCTGAGGGTCCCTCCTTCATGGCCTCATCACCTCCCAAAGTCCCTACCTCTTACTAGCATCACCTTAGGAGATAGGGTTGCAACAGATGAATTTGGGTGCTGGGAAACAGGCATTCAGACAAGAGCAATAATATTAAATCATCTCTTCATTTTTAAAAAGGTGAGAATAAAATACTACATAGTAATGACAGGGAAAATGGGGAAGGTATTCAGATTTATATATTGCTATGTGCCTTTTATCACTTAACAGAGATTTATTACATGGATGTTAGACCCAGTCACAGGAGCATGCTAAGAATTTAAGATCACTTAAGATATAATTCCTAGTTTCAAAACTTATGTTTTTGAATAATTAAAAGATAAATAAATAAATGAAAAATAATAAATGAATTAATGACTAGATATATAGGTAAACGGATCCAACACTTTGAAAACCAAGAAAAACAAAGTGAAAACATAGCATAGATAAGATGGTAGAAAATACACCAGTGTAGCTGAGAATGTCAGTCCTCTGTCCCCATCCTCACATACCTCTTTATTATTTCTGCTCGTAGCGGCCCACGTCCCTGCCTCTCTGTCTGACAGCTGTCTGTGCACACAGTGAGCCGCACATGCTTGTGAATTTACGCCAACCTTCCACCTCTCATGGAAGGGCCACCTGCCTCCTGATGGGACAGCTCTGAGACGTGGTCTCTCCTCTCTCCAGATGCCCCGAGATGTGTGAGCTAAAGTGACCTCCCTCCAGACTCACGCCAGCCAGGTTCATCCTAGCACACATATGCAGGCCCCCAGAGTAAGCTCCTTGCTGCCATCTCTGGTTCACGCAGAGGTTGTGCTGGTGTGTACAGGGGGAGGTATTCGTCACAGGGACTGAACATCATATCAATTTGTGTTATGCCCGTGGGGAACAGCCATCGTCATTCCAAACAAGCCGCATCCTATGGCCAGATTCCTTGGTACACATACGTGGCTGGTCTGTGCAGACGCGATTGAGTTTGGATTCCAAAGATACTGCAGAATGTCCATACACTTCTCTTCTCCACTTCCTTTGAGATCTCACTCTTTTGGCTTTAGATGTACCCAGACGCCGAGGACCCCTGACCTCTGCCTACCGAAATCTCTCTCCTGAACCCAACCCACTCATCGCACTGCCTGCGCCTCGCTCCCGTGAGGACGCCTGGCAGACATCTCACGAAGCCCCCAGGCCCCACCCCGGCCCTGCCCAAACCTATTCTATCCCCGCTCTCTCAGCAGATGGCAGCTGTCTTTGAGGCTGCTCAGACCAAAGGGCTTGAAGTCATCCTTAACTTTTGCCTTTCTCTTGCAGGTGAGAAGATGCGGTTGGCTCCACCTCTCCGCGTCTTCAGAATCGGACCCCTTCTGGCCACCCCAGAGCCTCCCCCAGGTCTGAGCCGCCAGCCCCTCACATGGGGATGTCTGCAACGCCTCCCAGGGGTCTCCCTGCCTTTGTGCAGGACCCCCAGCTTCCAAAGGCGCCCTTCCACTCTGCGGACGCTGCAGCGCTGGACACGGCCCTGGGCAGGTGCCCAGAGGGACCCGTCTGGCCCCTGCGCTGACTCCTCCCGCCGCTCTCCTGCACGGGGCCCTCGCTGGTCCTGGACCACAGCCAACACGGTGCTGCCATCCTGGCCACAGCAGACTAAAGGACAGCCACCTCCCCCTCCCCGGGCTCCCCACAGCCCTGACTCGGTTCTACTGCTTCTTTTTCTTTATGCCACTCATCACTCTCTAGTGTATGTTATGATTTATTTTGTCATCTTGCTTACTGTTTATTTTCTCTCCCTTTCAAAAGATGAAAGATATTATTTAGTTGTTTTTTTTTTTTTTAAAGACATATATCTGCTAATTGGGAAATACTGGCCCAGGCCAATTACATCGGCTCTTAGCTAGAACCAAATGACCCCCCGACATGTTAATTGCAAGCTTCATCATCAGTGCACTTTACGTTCCTCAGCCTGTGGCACAGCCTGCCTTACTCGTGTCCTGGAAAACAAATCAGATTAAAAAATACCATAGGATATAGTAACTAAGACAGTAAATTTCAAATATCTTTCCATGGAAGTGATAAGTGAGGTGATGCATATGTTAATTAGCTTAACTCGGTCATTCCACATTGTGTACTATATCAAAACAGCTCATTGTACAATGTAAATGTATATAATTATGATTTGTCAAATAAATAGTATTTTAAAAGGAAAAAATATCATAGGGATGCTTCTTTTATTCAGTGCAATGATGAATGTATCAGTTACTGTTGTAATTTTCTGAATAAAATATTTTACAGGAGTATCTCTTTTAGACTGTTAATAGAAACAATTATTTTTTACCTATGTTCAGGCTTTAATAGAATACAGTCTGCAAATAAATTCATTTAAGCCAAATTTGTTTGAAACAAAAGAAGATCTAGGCCATATTTTTCACAAAATAATTTTTAAATGAAGGAGCATCAGTAACTTAATTACTAAAGCTTCTTGGAAGGAATGGCATTAGTGTACTAAATGTCACATCAGTAGATACAATGTGGGCTGTGGCACACACAGATCGAATCACAATAGGAGGCTAGAAAGAAGTAGAAAGGGACAGCTATATATCTTCTGTGCTTCTTTTTAAATATCTATTTTTCATTTCAGAGTTTCTCATTCCCTTAGGTACAGTATGAACTTAAAAGCAACCTAGATTCTTCATAGGACTTTTAGAGTATATGATAGATCAATAATTTGTTGGTTTGTTTATGAAATATGCCAACTTACTAGGACAGAGTCATTTTTAAGAGGAAGCCAAGATCAATATATATGTGCATAGATTTATGGGTGTTTTTGTTACAATCAGAATAAGTCTGTTTAAAGAACTCGAAACGGCAAGCCTGGCTGTTTTTGCTGTGATCTATTGGCTCGCAGGTGCCACTTTAATTCCAGAGACTAAAAATATCACGTCTGAGACTTTTATTCTGATAAATTCTCCTTGAATATAATTAATTTTAACAGCCGGATTTTAAATTTCCAGACAAATAACAACTCAGCTGTAACTTAACAGCATAATCTCTAGGATTTGCTCCCTTTCTTAGGAGTATCAAATATTAGTTCATGCCAATGGATTTTAGAGTTATAGCCCTCTGCATTTTCATATTGCATTTTTCCCTTTACAGAATTAAAGAGAAGAAACAGAACTATGCACTTAAATATGTGTTCTGACTTAAATATCAAGCCATAAATATGGCCCCATGCAACCCAGCGTGGGTATCTTTCTTTGTATGGCTGCTTGGATCTTGGCCATGCCACCCTGAAAAACTTGGTTTGGGCAAAGACAGAAGACACAAATGAAATTCTGTTTATTAATTTCAGTGATACTTTCATTATGTTGATCGACTGAGTAGAACTAGCCGGTCTACTCAACACTGGATAATTAGCCCAACCAGATTGACTGGCACCGGGCAGTCCAACTAAATTGGAGGCACAGGATGAGAAACACTGTGCTGCGGCCGCCTTTCTGTAAATCTCCGTTGTTAAAAAGCACAGCTTTGGGGTGGGTCCAGCAACAAGTTCACTATGCTCAAGCTACAGAAATGGAAGCGTGGTATCGATAGTTTCCTGCGCCTCTCTGGCTGTTTTAAAACATTCTCAGCCCATGCTCCTAACTGTGAGTCTCACTTACACGGTGACGATAATTAACCTCTCTCACATGTCCCTATTTTCAACTCCGCGTAGGTTTTTGAAGAATAAGGTAAACACAGCTTCATTTAGCTTCTCCAGTGTTAACCACTAATCAAAGGATAATGGCTGTTGTCTCTGAATGCCCGAGAACTATTAAGACTGATTAAACGTGTGAAGGCACACAGAGAATATGGAATCAAAGTTATTTCAGCCCTGATGAGGATAAATAAGCAATCTCACTCTTTCTTTTCTTTCTTTTCATGCGTCCCGATTTGATACAAGGCTGATCTTGCCCGTTAGACTGGCCGCTTGTTCCTAGGAGGACAGATTTGCTCCCTTTCCGGGTATGTGAGGAAAAGGCATTTCTGGCTCCAGAACTGAGCCCCCGCCGTGCCTGCCGGGTGGAGGGTGTGATCTGTAATGACATCCTCACCTACCTGCACTTGTTCCTGCAAAGGCAGCTGAGCTAAAACAGAACCTAAAGGCAGCTGAGCTAAAATAGTAACCTACTCACCTGCTGTCCGTTAAGCTAAGCTACAAATGTGCAGGCATCACCAGTGAGCACGTGCAGCTACATCTCTCCTAAAAACAGCGTGTTCCTGGCTTCCTCCTAATGTGAGCCCGACTCACCTCTGCCTCCGCGTCCTGGGATACTTCCCACCCGTAGAGCCTCCTCCCCTGGCCTGGACATGTCTCACCTGCCCCGATCATGTGTGGCACTGCTCAGTTCAGGAGCTCTGTTAAGTCCCCCAGACGTGGCTCGAGGTCTGTCTCCCTGACTGCCACGGGTAGCAGCGATCTCAGCCTTTCTAGCCACCCGGGGCACAGATTTTAGCGAAAACTATTCCGAGATATTGCATTCTGCCTTGCACCATCCACTGAATCAGAAGCCCTTTAAAGGAAGAGCTCTATCCTGAGGATTAAGTTGGGAATCAAGATGTGAAAGAGAACCGGTTGCCTCCTTAAGAAAGTTTGCTGGGTGCATCAGACAAAATGGCCCTGGAGGAAAAGGCAAGGTTGCAGTAGAACTGTCACATCAGGATGTTTCTGGAGACCTTAGAGCAGGGGCAGTGGAGTGGAAGGGAAGACTACACAGACTGCAAAGAAAAATAAAGAGCGGGTAGGACTATTACAAAAGTGTAGACTGTAGATACGTAACAGTCACACTAGTATTTAATATCATGCAAACTTGTAATAACCCCGTTATATAAACAAGGGCAGAATCGTATATGGCATTATTGCACGGTTACCCCCTGAGGGGTGTTTTTAGGAAAATGTCCACTATCTTGAGCCCTTTTCCCTCAAACCAAAGCTCAGCTGCACTGCAACTTCTGAGGAGAAGCACAACTCGAGTCAGAAGTCCCATTGGGGAGCGCTTTTTTGTTCTGGACCAAACCTTAGTTTGTGGACTAGGGACCCAGGTGAGTTCTGCCCAGAGCAGGGAGCAGGCTGGCGGGTCTGTCCCGCTGCTCGGCTCTCCAGCCACAGCCCCTCGTGCCAGCCAGCTGCCATTGAGCCCCTCGGTCCTCCCCCAGCGGGGAAATCGTGTGGCTGCTACCCAGCTTCTCAGAGCCCCGGCTTCCTCATAGCCCCACTGGGGATGGCAACAGCGTCCAGTAGGTAGGGGCAGCACAAAATGACAAAGGACATCCGACCTGTACCGGAAGGCGTCCGTGTCAATGGCTGCTGACTCTTGCTTAAAAGGAACGTAAAGGTGGTGTAGTTACGTGATGGTAAGGAACTAGGGCTGTCTAGAGAGGGACGGGGCTGTCGTTAAAAGGTTGCTAGCAGGGAGAGCCACAGCCCAGTCCCACGGTGCAGAGCAGGGCTGCACCACTGCAGGGAACAGGAGCACAGCGGTGACCAGAGCAGCAACCTGCAATCCCAGCTGTGTGCTTGCTGGGCTCTTGTAAGTAAAGTCACTGTTTTCTACATTACTCCATTTAATCTTCCAAATGAGGTCAGCCCCACTGTTCCACCACTGAACTGATAAAGCGACACCCGCAGGTCACCCGGCATTAGGAGAGCTAATGACTGAACCCAGGCACCCTAATGCTTGAGCCCCTCTTAACTATTCTTTTTTTTTTTTTTTTCTATTTTATCCTTATTTTAGGAACTGGAAATTACCGGAGGACATGGGTGACAAAAGGACACGATCGTGCTGCCCACTGGGGACCTCTGCAATTCGGCCTCTCCACGGATGCTGCTGAGGTTCTGGTGCTGAAAGGGCGTCAGACACAGCGCCTGTCCCCAGAGCATGCGCGGCTGCCAGCCCAGGGGCCCAGCTCGCCAAATACCGGGAGGATGAGAAGGAACTGCCTGGGAACCTGCATATTTGAAGATGCGAGGGAAGATTTCGCTTCGATTCTGTTCTGGCAGACGGGCCGGCAGGATCCAGCGACACCATTATCATGTTAGCTCACAAGAGGAACTTAATATTCACACCTCTCACTTGCTTCCCACTGAGAACACTGGTTTCAAAACTAATGCTGAGTTCAAATAAACCCACCCATTCTGTTGGTGCTTGTTTTAAATTGTGTTGCATAACTGGTACAACATGCGCAGGAAGGAGGGTTTAGTAGATTAGGGTGATAAAATTCAATAGATTTCCCCCCCCCTTTTTTATATATAATATCTCAGAAAAACAGTCAAAAAGTTTCCTCAAAGTTCTTAAAACAAAATACAGCCTTACTGTTTATCCCTACATGTTGTTTAGGAAACCACTGTTTTTATCATTATTACAGCAAAATGTTCTGGAATCCGGATTGGATCAGGTTTAAGAGCCCCCGCCCTGCATTATCCGGCTGCCATGTTAGGACATCACTGACTGCCAAGGACGGTTCAAGGGTGGACACGTGTCTCTCTCCTGCTCACTGTGACCTCAGACAGCAGACTACTTCTCGGTCACGTTCGGGCATTTCTGACCGCAGAGCTGGCCCACGTCCATGTCCACATGGATACCAGGCAAACAATGGGAATATGTACACCACGTGCATACTTGCAGGTGTGAGCTGTGGTGGCTGCCTACCAAGTACTAATGAAATCAATCTTTTAAAAAACTGAAGTGGCAACTGCCCTTAAGCATGTTACCTACACCACCACCATCTCAATAATGCAGAAGTAAGAGATAACCGTTAAAACGTTTGTACTGTCATGTTCCAACCCCCCCGGCTCTTTTAGAACAAAAACAGCAGACACAGTGTGTGTGTGTGTGTGTGTCTATAAACATAGCACGCATATATGTGTATATAGGGGTGTGTATATGAAGGCAACAGTGAAAATGCATCTACAATTTTAGACAGAATCACTATTTTGGAGAACATTTGACAGCAGGAAAGAGGCCAGCTGGAACATGCCTGCTCTGGGTGCCGAGGGAAGAGCCACATGGCAGAGTGAGAACCACGCAGCTCTGCAGGGCCACGTCCAGGCCAGGCGTGAGCTTCGAGATGCCACGATGACGATGGAAGAGTGCAGGACAGAGTGACAGAAGTAGACATTGAAGGGGATGCCTACCTTTGTGGGGATGGCAGGGAGATCGCACTGGCCCCATGTGTATGTTCCTAACTGCCCAAACTGCCAAACCCTACCAGACACCATCCTTCAATGACACAGAGCAATCTGCATGGGGAAGTGCAGTCACTGACTCGGTGCCAGGAAAAGGCAGCAAGAAGCCCAAGGTCATGTGCATATTACTGTCCCTTATGCCAGATTCACATTTTTGAGCAACTTCTAGACTTCCCAGGGGCTTGTGTCAAAAGTTTGTGTCCATTAACCATCCTCACTGTGTCCTGCTCTAATAGGTGCAAAAATATAAGTTAGGCAGAATGAACAATATTTGACAGCACAACAAAGTGACTGTAATCAACAATAAGTTATGGAATACTTTAAAATAACTAAAAGAGTGGAATTGGAATGTTACTAACACAAAAAAAAAATGATAAAAGGCTGAGGCAATGGATGACCCAATTACCCTGATTTGACTAACACACACTGTATGCCTGTACCAAAACATCACATGCACCCTATAAAGATATACAACTATTAAGTACCCATAATAATTAAAATTTTAAAAATGCAAAAGAAAGTTTGAAAAACTATTATTTATTTTAATGCCTTTGTAGAGTGTTGTCTAGAAAGACATTATGAATGTTTGACACTTAAATATTACACGTGAGAGTCTTCTCTATAGAATCTACCCGAGGGCTCCACAATTTAACACGTTGACTGCCACACTAGAAATTTTTTTGCCTTGGTGTTTTATTACAAAAACAGAAGAAAAACTTTGAAAACAAAACAATCCTTTGTAATTTAATGAAAAAAAATTTTTATTTTTATTGTTTCCTCGGCATGAGTTATATGCAACTTGAAAACTAGTTCTCAGGGCTCCCAAAGTGAAGTGACACGTGAGTTAGTTACACATGTGAAAAAAACTAGTGTGAGTTACATACAACTCGCATGGCCATTAACATGTTAAATTGAAGAAAAGCTCCTGCTTATAGCAGAACAACAACAGAGAACCTGCACACTCAGCCCATCACATGCTTAGAAAGTGTCTCTGGTCTGGCGACTCTTGGTGAAGCACATGGTTCTCATGAAAATGCACATGGTGACTTGCTTCCAGATCCCGAGAGGTGACGTGGAGAGGTGACACAGGGTCACAGACAAGCAGGTGGTGTGGGAGGAAGGGCATGCCCTTGTGGTTAGGAACTGGTCCTTGAAATGAGACAAGGCTTGTTCTTATTTTATTTCATGTTTTTGCTGATATTTATCCATGAAATTTATATTTTAGAACTCCTTTAGGTTCACAGAGAAATTAGGAGGACGGTCCAGAGAGTTCCTGCACCCACCACTCCCAGGTCACCTGTTATTAACATCGTTTGTTGGCATGGTGCATTTGTTAAAATTAATGGGCCGATATCGGGACATTATCATCACCGATTGTTATTCTTTGTCTGTTCCAGGATGCCACTCGGGATGCCCCAGCACATTCCGGTGTGTCTCCTTAGGTCCCTCCTCAGCGTGAAACTTTCTGAGACTCTCCTTGCTTTTGATGACCTTGGCAGTTTTGAGGGGCTCTGCTCGGCTGCTGTACAGAAGGTCCTTCATTTGGGACTTGCCTGGTATTTTTCTCATGACTCGACTCTGATGATGTGCTTTTATAGAAGATCACAGAGGGAAAGTGCCACCGTGCTCACAGCACAGCCGGGGCACTGCAGTGGGCGGAATAATGACCCGCGAGCAGGTGTCTCCAACTCCCGACGCCCAGGCACACGCTGCTGACCTGGCTTGCGGTAGGCTGTTAGCAGGTGCGATTGCAGCGGGGATCTCGAGATGAGAGCACCCTGGGTTTAGAGTTGGCCCTGTATCCGAGGACTTGGGTCCTTAGAGGATGGAGACTTGACACGCAGAAATACACGGGAAGACGGAGGTGGGCACTGCTGAGACACAGCCCCAAACCGAGGGATGCCCAGGAGGCCGGCAGCTGCGAGGCAAAGTCCCCTCCTCCCCTGGAGCCCCCAGACGGAGCTCGGCCCCTGACACCTTGGTCCCAACTTCCTGCCTTCAAACTATGCGAGACAAATTTCATTTGTTTCACGCGGCCTAATTTGTGGTCGTGTGTTGAGGCAGCCCTTGGGGACCTAGCAGGTGCCGGCCAGCCACATAACTTACAGCCACTGTGGTGGCCCTTGGTCACCCAGCTGAGGGAGGGCTTGCCAGGTTTCCCTGCTGTCACTCTGTGACGGTGACACTGTTGCTGTGTTACACCTTAACTAACCTCACCGCACCGGGTCGCCGTACACACTTCAGGAACGGGAACTGTGTACCGCCTCCCGGTGAGCAGGTCAGATACACAACTGTTTGGAATTCTTCTTCCTGGGAGATCGGCCCAGCCTCTGATGTATTAATATTTACTTGTTCAATATGCATATATATTATCATAGACTCATGGATATTTAATAACTGTTCTGCATTGTAATCCAACACGACATTATTCATTTTCTTGGTAAATTGTTCCAGGTTTGGCCATGGAGAGTTCTGTCAACCGGTTCCTGTGTCTCTTGGACAGACTCTCATCATTTCGGTTTTTTGGTTTGGGTTTGTATTTTTGTTTTTGAACGCTCTCTTAATTTCTGGCACTGTCTAATGCCCCAGGCTCATCTTGTATATTGACCGCTCCAGCCTTGGAACCGGCCATTTCCCTGAGGAGTCCTGGTTCCTTTTTTGGGGAATGGTATCAGAGCCAAGCTCTGGATGCCGCCTGGGCTCACGGCTCCTGGGTCAAGCTTGCTTTTCGATTTGCTATTTACTACCGGTTTGTCCTTGAGTGTGCTACTTAACCTCTTAATCTTTATTTTATTTATTTTTTTAAAATTAAG
>VSMD01085147.1:0-14958 GCA_008750895.1 Mirza zaza
GATCATGGACCGAGATTAGCAAGGATGGCCAAGGTGAGCCACCAGGGGCATTTCTCATTCCCAGCTTCTCTTAGGATGACCCCCTAAGATCTTTAGCTGAAGCCTGGCAGCTGTCCCTGGCTTAGGTCGCCCCTCCCTTGAGGAGTCTTACCTGTCATTGACTAACCAGCCATCTTATGGGGTGTTTATTGTGTGGCCTCCAGACCCCCAATGCCGTGGGTTGGAGCAGCTCTTGCTTACTTGGAACTCAGGTCCTTTGTTATGCCTCTAGGCAACAGCTTTGTTTATCACAGGGAGCCTGTCCGGAACACATTACTTTCAAATGCTCTGGGCAGAACACGTATATTCCTCGCTAACTTTAATTCTTAAACTAGGAAAATATATGTCAGTCCCCTACATCTCCCCCTGTCTTATTTAATTTTGAAGGTGAACATGCTGGAACACAGCCATAACATTTTGTTTTTGCTGTCACCTAGTAGCCTGCCTTTTTTTCCAGAGCGCAAAACATAACACAAGGAGGAGAACACCCAAATTACTTCCAATACTACTAAGCATGTTTTTAATGAAGCCAAAGGATAGGCCTGTGACAACCCACTGGCCAGGCCAGAAAAGAACTCATCATTATTAAAATCTGGCAGATTGTCTTGAAAAGCAGAGGTGATTTCTTGTTCTAATTTTTGGAGGTCGCCAGTTAGGTTTCAGCCTCCTTTTAACAGTTTTCATAATGACATCCAATGTTGACTACTATTGAAAGGAATAGAGTGACACAAAAATGGGAAGAATTCCAATCACAACGGAGAAAAGATCAAGTTGTCAAAACCTGAATTTGGTCTCCCAGCCACTGAACTGTAACAGAGGCTGAAGAAGCAATAGCTATTAAGCCAACTACTGCTGTGATTATCAGACCAATGACTATTTTTGTTCTACGAGCCAGAGAAGTTATTTTTATTTAAAAGAGTGGTGACCAGGGCTGAATCGCCCCAAGGTCAAGATAGGTTGATAGGCAACCATATCTCTGTATGAGCCTTGATTTGTTAAAAGTAGCCCATGAAGTGAAGTTTACACAAGTAAATAGGGCACAATTACCAGGGCAAGTCAACTGTCCTGTAGACTGATTCCAATAAACAGTTCCTATGAGTAAAAGATAAGGATAAGGAATGCATGTCAGTAAAGTTTTAGAATGACGATGCTGGAGGTGTACTTTTATGCCTCCCTTTTCATCTGAGGACATATTTCCCACCCAAATTTTAAGGTTTCCTCCTGTAGCCAAGAGTTTCCAGATGTGCCCTTGTTTTTCTGACCCCCGAGTAAGTGAGGTTGTGGAGGGGAAAGGTCTTTATCATGCCAGATAACCGTCTCATTAGCAATGGCCTCAATAGTGTCTTTATAAACATGCCAGCGTAAGGAGTGACCAGAAAACTTTTCTTTAAGTTGCCATAGGGGCTCTAGTCAATAATCTTAGGATTATTGTGTACTTCTCTTAGAACTTTACCTCTACATATGCTCCAATCAACATGAGTTACAGGAGGTTTAAGATGAGGCATGGAGCAAAGTGGTAAGGGGGGAGGTCTTTTAGTCAAATTAGACATTACCCCCTTAAAACCTTTCATGGATAATAATACAGTGCAGGTAGTAAACGAGGAGGAATTATATTGCAAACCTCATGCTTGATATGAGAGTGTTAAGCACTGTTCCCCGGCCCCGAGGCAAACGGGGTAGCCTTGAGCATAAGTGGAATAATTGAAAACTATCCCCCCTTCATCCTCAGGATGAGGTGACTGATATTGAAATGGAGGTGGCATCCATTTTGAATTATTAGTATAGACAAGGATGTTAGGCTGTCCCCAAGACACTGCCTTAAAAAGGGGAGGAAAGGGAACATAAGCCCAATATATATGCTGAGCATTAACAGAATCAACCTGGCCAATTACAGAGGAGTATAAGATTAGCAAAGAGGCAGGTATGCTAAGGGGAAGCCACACTGCCATCGTTACCACCTGCTTTCTCTTCTTTTGTTTGGGGCACCTCGGTCCCATCTTGCGTGGTTTTTTTGGTGTGGATATCGTCTTTTGAGTTGTCATACAGGAACCCACTCACAACCTTGTCCTGTGGGAACATAAGCATATCCTCAACCCCACTGAAGAACTTCTCCCTCAATCCATCCTCCAGTAGGAGTGGCAACAGGAGTGGTCACAGGCCTTTTGCAAAGGAGGGAAAGAAGTAAAATGACAGTCTGCTGCCAAGGCATGCAGATCCTGCCAAAAATTTAAAAAATTAAGGATATAGAGGGCACGGAGTAAATGTCGGTGAGGAGATTCCTTGACTCCCCATTTTTGTTTTTGTAATTGAAGCTTGAGAGTACGATTGACACGTTTAATGATGGCTTGCCCTTGGCTGTTAAAAGGAATTTTAGTAATATGTTGAATGGAATATAGGGTTAAAAAGTTAGCAGGTTTTGGAGAGGTATAAGCTGGAGCATTATCTGTTTTTAATGTCGCCAGAAGTCCCATGACAGCAAAACAGGAATAAAGATGAGTAATAACCACGTCGGCCTTTTTAGAGCTATGAGTGATAGCCCACTGGAAATGGGAATAAGTGTCAATCGTATGATGAACATAACGAAGTTTTCCAAATGAGGTGACATGGGTCACATCCATCTGCCAAATATGATTACTATGCAACCCTCGTGGGTTGCACCCAGGGGAGAGAAAGGGAAGAGTGAGAGAGGTGCAGGCAGAACATGTGTGGACAATAGCATGAGCCTGTTTTCTAGAGAGAGAAAATCGTTGTTGAAAAGTTTACTTTGCTGGATTGATGGAAAAGGAGAGATAACAACCTTTTGCACCTGGGAACTCCAATAACCAGTTTTGCGAGTGTTGGAAGCATTGATAAAACAAGTAGGAGCAGATAAAGGTTGATAAGCTATAATTGTTAGAGGGAGGACAGAATGTATATGTAAAAAAGAATACAATTTGTGAGGAGGATAGTGGTTATCAAATGTTCTAGCACAGTCAGCACAGGCTTAGTGGCAGAACCAGCAAGGCTTTTTATATTTAGATCCTGCTTGGACTCTTGAGTGTGCATTTTTTTCTTTCTGGGTGTAGGACAAACCCCTTTCTGGCATGGGGTTTTATAGTAAAATAAGGTAAAAATTAAGTAGGTCAGATAATTACTTTATGGCTACTTTACATAGAATAATTTTAGGTTTTATGTTAGCTTCAGGGAAGAATTTGCACAAGAGGCAGGCAAGGTCAAAAAATTTTCCTTTTGAAGCCTTTAAGTTAGTTATTTAAATCCTATCAACATAAGATCACCTGGCTATAGACTGAGGAAAAAAAAAACTTTTAGCATCAATTGTTAGCACCTCAAATACTGATACAAAGTGGTAACATGCTTTTTACATGAGGATCAAGATTAAGCTGTTTTTTTAAAAAAAATCCAAATAGTATTAAAACAATTTTTTAGTGTATAAACTTGAGCACATTTATAGAGTAAGACTGCTTTGAGATTATCGTGGATTTTAACCATCATTTGCTTTTTGTCTTAAAATAAATTACTATACAACAATTAATAATTTTGAATTTTTTTTTTAGGCAAAAACACTGTTACAGTAACATAACGTACACATAACCAGCTAGCTTGTCAAGAGTAGGACAAAAATGGACAAGACCAAGGGAAAACTAAAGCTTCCAATTTAAGTTCTTTAACTATAACTTTTAGGACAACTTTGAATTTTTAAAAGTACTGTTACTATTAGATGATAGTGAGTTAGACACACCTTGTGTACCTCTCTATAGGCATTGAATTAGTGGAAGTAAACTATATCTGCAGTTAGGATTAAAAGGCCAAAACCAAAATGTTTTTTATAAACCTTTGACGATTAAATTTGGTTTTTTGCTCTACTTGGTGTTTTATTTATTCTAATTTGCTAACACTTAGGCACATTTGTATTTTTATCTTAAAGTTAAACACATAAGTATTTTTGTTAGTAACACAGATTTAGTGATTATCATTTGACCAAATATTAAATTTACTTATCAAAAATCACACATTACTTTGGCTGAGTTTACATTTTTATAACCTTTATATCAAATATTTACACCTCAAGAACTTAAAAATATCCAGTAAAAGCCAGGCAAAAACAAATGTATGCTGATAATTTGAATGCATTTTTACTATTACTTTACTAATAACACCTTTTTATTTTTTAAATAATGACACAGCTTATTTACCAAAGATTACTAAATTCACGTGAAGCATTTGGGTTTAATTTATGAACGCTCCCTTAATTTTAAACCAGTCCAGAACCATATAAGCACAAACACGTAATACATGGACAGACATAGAACCTGCCCAAACATATACACTCTCTCACACACATACACACACAAAGTTCTAATAAATTTTACCCTAGAACTCTAGCCGTGAAATGGTAACCCAAACTCACCAGTCTGTAAAAGAAAGCTGGATCTAAATTTCTTCTGATGAAACTGGAACTTATTCACATGGCAAACTTTAGTTGCTTTTCCTTTATAGGTAACCTAATTAGGCCTGTGGCTCAAAGTTTTGGGTAAAGCAGTCTCTATAGCAATTTGATTTTTTCAAAAACCTTTACCCCTTTAGGTAAAGGATCTTGCTGACTACACTGGACGCCAAGATATTAGACAGAGAAGCGGCGGTGGCCATATTTTTTCTTCCTTTTATTTCATCATATTATGGGGGTACAAAAATTGTTAGGGTTACAAATATTGCCCTTGCCCACCTCCCTCCCCCAGAACTGCCAGAGATTCAAGCGTGTCCAATCCCCTGGTGGTGCGCACTGCACACATTATGTAAGTACACACCCTTCTCCTCCTCCCCTCTCCCGACTGCCCACCACCCGTGAAAAGTTTTTTTTTTTTTTTACTTTTTGTTTGTTTTTGACATTTTGGTTACATTGTATATGTTTGCCTCTCCCTAAAGAAGGGTTAGAGTTATGCCCTTCCCCTCCAAAATGCTCTCCACATCACTAAGATTGAGTCCGTCCCCCGAATCCCTGGTGAACATTAACACCATTTGGGAAACATAGTTTTAATTAGTCAGTACCAATTTGATGGCGAGTAGATGTGGGGCCAATTTTCCAAGTCTTGTGTCACCTCACTTTGGATAACAGGCTTAAGCTTAATCCAGGATAGCATAACTGGTGCTAGCTCACTGTCATTTCTTAGAATTGAGTAATATTCCATTGTGAGCATATACCACATCTTATTTATCCACTCATGAATTGATGGGCACTTGGGTTGTTTCCATGACCATGTAATAGTGAATTGTGCTGCCATAAAAATTCGGGTGCAGATGTCTTTATAATAGAATGTCTTATGCTCTTTTGGGTAGATGCCCAACAATGATATTGCTGGGTTGAATGGTATTTCTATTTCTAGCTCTTTGAGGTATTTCCAAATTCTTTTCGATAAAGATTGCACTAATTTGCAGTCCCACCAGCAGTGTAAGAGTGTTCCTATCTCTCTGCATCCTCACCAGCATTTGTTGTTTTGGGATTTCTTGATATAAGCCATTCTTAGTGGGATTGGGTGGAATTTCATTGTGGTTTTGATTTGCATTTCTCTGATGATTAGAGATGTTGAGCATTTTTTTATATGTTTGCAGGCCATTATTCTGTCTTCTTTGGAGAAGTTTCTGTTCATTTCTGTCACCCATTTCTTGATGGGACTGTTTGATTTTTTCTTGTTAATTCTTTTGAGTTCCAGATAGATTCTCGTTATTAGACCTTTATCAGAGGTGTAGAGAGAAAATATTTTCTCCCACTCTGTGGGTTGTCCATTTGCTCTACTGATGGTTTCCTTGGCTATGCAGAAAGTTTTTAATTTGATCAGATCCCATTTGTTTATTTTTGATGCTGCAGTGATTGCCTTGGGGGTCTTCCTCAAAATTTGTTTGCCTAGACCAATGTCTGATAGGGTTTTCCCAACATCTTTTTCTAGGATTCTTAAGGTTTCATGCCTTAAGTTTAAGTCTGTTATCCATCTTGAGTGAATTTTTGTGAGAGGTGAGAGGTAGGGATCCTGATTCGCTCTTCTGCATGTAGCTAACCAGTTTTCCCAGTACCATTTATTGAAGAGAGATTCTTTTCCCCATTGTATATTTTTGTCGGCTTTATCAAAAATTAGATTACCGTATACTGATGGTTTCATCTCTGGTATCTCAGATCTATTCTAGATATCCATGCTTTTGTTCTTGTGCCAATACCAGGCTGATTTAACTATTATTGCTTTATAATACAGCTTGAAGTCAGGAACACTGATGCCTCCCAGTTTGTTCTTTTTATTTAAGATTGTTTTGGCTATACAAGGTTTTTTTCTGGTTCCAAACAAAGTGAAGAATTATTTTGTCTAGATCTGTAAAGAATGCTGATGGTATTTTGATGGGGATTGCATTGATTCTGTAGATCACTTTAGGTAATATTGACATTTTAACTATATTGATTCTACCAATCCATGAACAAGGTAGATTTTTACATCTGTTTAAATCTTCTGCAATTTATTTTTTTAGTGTTTCATAGTTCTCCTTGTATAAATCTTTTGTATCTTTCGTTAGGTATACTCCTAGATATTTAATTTTCTTTGGGGCTATAGTAAATGGCATTGCGTTTTAGATTTGAGTTTCTGCTTGATGGTTCTTGGCATATATGAATGATTCTGACTTGTGTATACTGATTTTAAAACCTGAAACTTTACCAAATTCGGTTATCAAGTCTAGGAGTCTCTTGGAAGAGTCCATGGGGTTTTCTAGGTATAATATCATATCATCGGTGAAGAGCGAGAGTTTGATTTCATCTGCCCCCACTTGATTGCCCTTAATACCCCTCTCCTGCCTGACTGCTATCGCTAGGACTTCAAGTACTATGTTGAATAGGAGAGGAGATAGAGGGCACCCTTGTCTAGTTCCGGATTGAAGGGGGAAAGATTTCAATTTTTCTCCATTTAGAATGATATTAGCAGTGGGTTTGTCATAGATGGATTTAATAAGTTTAAGGTATGAGACGACAGCATCATATGGTCTTTGTTCTTGATTTTATTTATGCAGTGAATGGCATTTATAGACTTGCGTATGTTGAACCGTCCTTGTATCTCTGGAATAAAACCCACCTGGTCATGGTGAATAATTTTTTGTTGTGCTGCTGAATTCTATTCGCTAAAATTTTATTTAGGATTTTTGCATCTGTATTCATGAGGGATATTGGTCTGTAATTTTCTTTTTTTGTTGTGTCCTTTCCTGGCTTTGGTATCAAGGTGATATTGGCTTCATAGAATGAGTTAGGCAGGATACCATACTTCTCAATGGTGTGGAACAGTTTCTGTAGTATACCTATGAATTCATCTTTGTATGTTTGGTAGAACTCTGAAGTGTAACCATCTGGCCCAGGACTTTTCCGTTTGGGGAGGTTTTTAATTACTGCTACAATTTCTGAGCTTGAGATTGGTCTGTTCAGGAATTCTGTTGCCTCCTGGGGGAACTTAGAGAGGTTGTATGAATCCAAGAATTTGTCCATTTCGTCTTCGTTCTGTATCTTTTGGGCATATAGGTTTTTAGAATAGTCAAATATAATGTTTTGTGTTTCTTTGGTATCAGTTGTGATCTCTCCTTTTTCATTTCTTATTGAGTTTATTAGAGTCCTTTCCCTTTGGGTCCTTGTCAATCTAGCAAGAGGGCCGCCAATTTTGTTTATCTTTTTGAAAAACCAGCTTCTGGTTTTGTTGATCTTTAGTATAGTTCTCTTATTCTCCATTTCATTCAGTTCTGCTTTGATCTTTGTTATTTCTTTTTTTCTATTAGGATTGGAAATTGTTTGCTCTTCTTTTTCCAATTCCCTGAGCTTATTCGTTAGGTTGTCAGTATGTAAGCTTTCTGTTTTTCAGATGTGAGCGTTAATTGCTATTTGTTTTCATATCTGGTAAACTTTTGCTGTATCCCACAGGTTTTGGTAAGTGGTATCACCATTATCATTTTGTTCGAAGAAATTCTCGTTTTCCCTCTGAATTTCTTCCTTACCCAATAATTTTTCAATAATAGATTGTTTCGATTCCACGATTTTGTGAGGGGTTGAGTGTTTCTATAGGAATTGAACTGTAATTTTATACCATTATGGTCAGAAAGATACAAGGTATAATTTCTATTTTCTTGAATTTTTAGAGCTCTGATTTGCGGCCTAGGATGTGATCAATTTTGGAGTTGGATCCATGGGCTACTGAGAAGAATGTAAATTCAAGCTTATTTGGATGAAATGCTCTATAAAGTTCTGTCAGACCTTTTTGATCAAGCGCTTTGTTCAGGTGCATTATTTCTTTGCTTATTTTCTGTTTTGAGGATTTATCCAGATCATTCAATGGAGTGTTGAAGTCCTCTGCAACTATGGCAGTGTTGTGTAACAAGGTGTTTAGATTAGACAAGGTTTGCTTTAAGTAATTGGTTGCACCTGTATTGGGTGCATAGATATTAGGAATTATTAAATCTTCTTATTGGATCTTCCCTTTCACCATTATATAATGGCCATCTTTATCCTTTTATACTTTTGCTACTTTAAAGCTTATATTATCTGCAAATAGTATATCTACTCCTTCTTTCTTTTGACTCCCATTTGACTGAATGATAGTTTTCCATCCCTTGACCTTCAGCCAGGAGGCATCTTTGTGGGTTAGATGTGTTTCCTGTAGATAGCAGATGCTGGGCTTGTGAATTTTTATCCACTCTGCCAGTCTATGTCTCTTCAGAGGACAGTTTAATCCATTTACATTTATTGAAAGGATTGAAAT
Source organism: Mirza zaza (assembly GCA_008750895.1). NCBI lineage: Eukaryota > Metazoa > Chordata > Mammalia > Primates > Cheirogaleidae > Mirza > Mirza zaza. Next base: position 8,811 of record VSMD01085147.1, read on the forward strand.
TGGAGGAGGAATACCATTCATATTGTTGGGTGGAAACTTACTGCTTTGTTTTACTCCTTGAGCCATCATTTAGTTCAAGATCTAAACTTTAATTCTTTGACGATTTTACTTTGAGGAGTGTCTACTGCCCTGTTTGGTTAGAAATGTGGGTCTGAGAACTTCCTGTAGGGATGGTCTGGTCTTCGCAAATTCCTTCAATGATTGTTTGTCTGAGAAGGACTTTATTTCTCCCTCATAGATGAAACTTAATTTTGCAGGATAAAGAATTCTATGTTGGGCTTTGTTCTGTTTTAGAAGATTAAGGATAGGTACCCAATCCCTCCTGGCTTGTAATGTTTCAAATGAGAAGTCTGCTGCTAGTCTGATAGGCTTACCTTTATAGGTCATTTGCTGCTTTCGTCTCACTGCATGAAGAATTGTTTCTTTCACGTTTACTTTGGTCAGTAAAAACCACGTGGTGAAGTAATTGCCTTTTCAAACTGAGTCTCTTTGGAGTTCTGTGTGCTTCTTGTATTTGGATATAAAGATTTCTGGCCAGGCTGGGCATATTTTCCTCCATTATTCTGTGAAATATGTTTTCTAGCCCTTGTGAATATTCCTCTTCCCTTTCTGCAATCCCAATCAATCTGATATTCGGCTTTCTAACATAATCCCACACTTCCTGTAAACTTCGGTCTTGTCTCTTGTTTGTGTGTTCCCTTTCTTCCTCTGATTTGTTTAGAGCATAGGCATAATCTTCAAGTTCTGAGATTCTTTCCTCTGCATGGTCCATCCTGTTCTTTAGGCTTTCTACTGAATTATGGAGATCTTTGTTTGGTTCCTTCATTGACAGAATTTCTGTTTGGTTTTTCTTGATAGTTTCAATTTCTTTGGAGAATCTTTCATTCATTTCCTGTATTGTTCTTGTGGTTTCTCTATGTTGTGATTCTATTTTCTCTTCAATTCCATTTAGTTTTGTAGCAATCCGTATTCGGAAATCTTCCTCTGTCAGTTAACTCATATCATGTAAGTTGGTGTCACATAATGGAGAATGAGTATTTTGCTTTGGAGATGATTTTTCTCCCTGCTCCTTTATGTTTTCTGTAAACTTTCGCTGGTTCTTTCTCATCTGGGCGCTTTATTGAGGATCTAAGGTGCAGGGATTGGATTGTGAGCTAAAATCTGGAATTCCGGATGGATGACCCTTGACAGATCTCGGGAAATGTGCTGTGGACCTGTACTGCATTAGAGGAGTCTGTGCCTGTTGGGTTATCTTTGACCTGTTGTCTTCACCCACTTTTACTAGAGATTAGTGAGATTGGAACCCTTGCTTAGACTCCCCAGAATTAAATCCCTCTTGTGAGCGTCATTCCCCTATCAACTACTCATATGAAGAGAGAGGCACTCTGATGAGCTTTGAGGTTACTGTCTCTTTTTGTTGCTTGTGGTTTGCGAGGGGAGGTCAGTTATCAAGCTTTTCCAATACCTATGTAATGAGCTCTAAACCTTGAAATGTGGTAAACAGGACTCTCAGACTTTGGAGAGTGCTGTGCCTCTCCCAGGGGATCCTTGGGCCCTGTTACCTATTTAGTTGGGGTGAGATAAGCAATAGGTATCGGCAAGCTTAAGAGATTATACTTCAGAGGTTGCTTGATCTGTGGCTAGAGGGGGGTTGCTAAAAAGTTATTCAGAGATCATTCACTGCATATATGTGGCAGCTCCTGGTGGAAAGTGTCTTTTGGTGCAATTGTTAGGGATTCTCGTTGAGATTCTCCTTCTCAGAACACAAGTCTATAATCTGGCAACTACCTGGATACCAAGGATAAGCCCTTGTATTCTGCTTTTAACAGATGATGCAAACCAACTCGCTATAGTAGGGCATCAACTCTTTTTACTCCACCCCTCCAATGATGGGGTTTATCTGGATGGTGTGAATTAAAAGGCTCAGGGCTGTTGAAGAGGCCTTGCCCAGGGGCACTGATGGATACAGAACAGATAGTGACCTGCCTGTCAACTCTGCTCCTGTATATGAGGGGTCAGTCCCTACCCTATGGAATACCAGTGGCCTGGTCGCAGACAAGGACATTCTGCAACTTAGGTGGGCCTTAGCCCTAAAAGCGGACTCCCTCACTACTGCGTGTTTCCAGGGCTGAGGACCCTGCCTTCCAGGTTGCTTCTAGGACATGGGTTCGTGTCTCAGCTTGGGTATCAGTCTAGAGAGGCTGTTACTAAACCCTTTCAGTGGAGGGGTCTGGGCCTTTGGCGAAAAACAAGCCAGCAATGGATACTAAGCAATAGGAGATAGAAGTCTAGCCTCTGGTTTCAGCTTGAATAATGGTTTGTTTCACTACTCCGCCCGGGGGTGGAGTCTGTAGTTTTAGAGAGAAGCAACTATCTCAAAACCCCAGAACGTGCTGGGGGTATAGTTGTCCCACATGAGAGTTGGAAGATCGCTCTCTTTCCTATTTCCACCCTGTTAGGGCGGGTTCTGTTCGTTAGGAGCAAAGCAGAAGCAGTTGGGTGGGATGGGGAACTGCCTAACAGGGGACACAACCTGGGGAGCAATCTCTCTCCCTCTTCCCTCCCCTCCCTGGTGGGACTTGAGACACTGGGATGTGCCAGGAGGCTTTACTAAGAAGCAAGCTCCTTCCCTTTTCCACTCCCTCACCAGCTGCACTTGAGTTTCCAGGGACCACTGAGAAGCTCTGCTGAGGGGTGAAAATTATCCCTTTTCCATGAGTTACCAGTGGAGCTTGAGCTGCTGGAGACCCCTGGGGAGGGTCCGTGGAGGATGGCTCTCTCCACCCCCCCTTCCACCCCTTCACCAGCAGAGCTCAAGCGGCTAGGGTCCACAGACAAGTTCCGCCAAGGGGTGAAAACTTTCCGCACGACCCCGGCGGCAGGGCTTGGGCTGCTGGATACCCCTGGGGAGGGTCCGCGGAGGATGGCTCTTGCCCCCCCCAGTTCCGCCCCTTCACCAGCAGAGCTCAAGCGGCTGGGGTCTGCAGACAACTTCTGCAGAGGGGTGAAAACTTTCTGTGCGACCCCTCTTCCACCCCTTTACCAGCAGAGGTCAAGTGGCTGGGGTCCGCAGACAAGTTCTGCCGAGGGGTGAAAACTTTCCGCACGTCCCCAGCAGAGGGGCTTGGGCTGCTGGAGACCCCTGGGGAGGGTCTGCAGAGGATGGTGCTCACCCCCTCTTCCGTTCCCTCCCTAGCAGCACTTGGGTCACCCAAGTCCACCGGACAACTCAGTCAAATGAGCAATCAATCTGTCTCACTTTTCTGTCCCTTCACAAGTGGGGCATAAGCCGCTGGTGTTTAAAGATCTCCCAGCAAAAGCGACCTTACACCATGCCCTGGAGATTTCAAATTACTTTCTGCTCCTGCCTCCTCTCCAACCTGCCTGCCCGACCATGTTACCTCTTCACGCTGTCTTCAGGCAAGTCCCTGCTTGTATGGGTGCAGAGGTTGGTGAAGGAGAAGTCGTCCCCCTGTGGGATGGATCACACAGCCATTTGGCTGGCCACTGAGCATGGCCAGCTTGCACTGCAATCCCCGCTGTACTACTCGGATACTGGGAACTTCACAGCAAATCCACTGAGTCACTTTCCTCCTTTTCCCGGCACTGATGCCCCTCGAAGCTTCCCTGCAGTTCCGTGAAGCTGCTCCTGTGGGAGAACTACCCACTTGAGTGATTCAGGCACTCTTCTTCACCTTCTACTACAAGAGCAGAGAGCCAGGAGGTCATCCCTAATCCACCATTTTTGACAAATCCCATTATCTGTTTCCTATTATTCAGACATGACCAAATCTTTAAATTAATAATATCCCCTTGCTGCTGAACTACACGCAAGGCTTTAACAACTTGATGCCAGCTATGTAAACTTAGCTGAATTTGCCATTAAGATTGAAACCAATAACAATGTTTCTGCACTAAAGCAAATAAACGCTTTATGGTTCCTTCTTTTACTTTTAGCCCCACAGAGTTTAACAACTGTGAATTAACTTTTTGTATTCCCACTCTGCGGCAAAGGGAGTATTTCCCATTTTTTTCCAAGAGTCCCCTGTTGGGTGACCATTAGCCAAAGAGGTGCCCTCTTGGTTCCCATTTTTTCCCAAGAGTCCCCTGTTGGATGCCACTTACCAATAGCCAAAGGGGTTGGCTGCCCGGTCCTCCAACCTGAAATGACGTAGACCCTGGTCACTGTGGCACTTGTCGAGGCTCCTTTACAGGACAGAGGATAAACACAGAACACAAAACGAAAACATAGAACACAGAGAAAAATGCGGACACACATACAAACGGTTGACTCTAGTAATAATATACCAGGTCAGTTTTATTTTTATACTTTAAAAAATTAAACTTAGTTCCTTGTACGTAACCACCCAGGCATTTCAGCAATGGCCATAAATTTCAGAATTCGTAGCCTTAGGGAAGCAGATATCCCCTGGCTCAAGGTTTCCAGGTGGTTGCTCTAGGTGCTAGGAATAGATAATGGACCGAGATTAGCAAAGATGGTCAAGGTAGCCACTGGGGGCATTTCTCATCCCCAACTCATCTTAGGGTGACCCCCTAAGATCTTTGGCTGAACCCCGGCAGCTGACCCTGGCTTAGGTCGCCCCTCCTTTGAGGGGTCTTACCAGTCATCGACTAACCAGCCATCTTATGGGGTGTTTATTGTGTGACCTCCAGACCCTCAATGCCGTGGGGTGGAGCTGCTCTTGCTTACTTGCAACTCAGGTCCTTTATTATGCCTCTAGGCAACAGCTTTGTTACAGGGAGCCTGTCTGGAATACATTACTTTCAATACTCTGGGCAAAACACGTACATTACTCACTAACTTTAATTCTTAAACTAGGAAAATATATGTCAATCCCCTATAGAAGACACGTATAAAAGGAAATGGTCCATACTTTACCAAAAGTGAGAAAAGCCAAGATATTGCTCCCTCAGGATAGAGACCAATGGGTTTTATAAAGCAGTCTTACCGATATTGAGGATTTCGTGCCCAGACTCCAGTTCCAACTGAGGCTCCAACAATGACCATTAGCTTCCAAAGCCATATTGGAGCGAAAACGGCCCAGTAACTCCACTGAATGATGCCATCCAAACGAAGGGCCAGCAGCACAGAGAACAGTAGCAGACAGGCATAGATGAGGAATTTACTAGGAGAAAAGTAAAATGATTAAAGAGGATTTACTTTTACAAACATGTGATGCTCAAATGGGGAGTACTAACAGCAACATTTTTCAGCACCTAAAAAGAGTCACTAATTCAACAATCACTGATTGAAAAGGTTTATGTAGCAGGCATACAATACTGGGAATAAGAGAAACATAAAGAAGACTAAAATAAGCCCCCGGCTTTCCAGGCCTTCCTAGTAAAAGGCAGTCCACACAGAAACATATAATTATATTAATAATACAGTATGGCATTTGATAGAAGCCAGGAAGAAGAAATGCAGATTGTGTCTGAGGTACTGGGAAGCAGAGAGGTGGTGACCCTGGAGATAGTTCCAGGGGACGCATAGAAAAGCTGCCAGGCAAGAAAGGAAATGACATGAAGAAGAATTCCAGGCAGAAGGAACTAGCCATACCAAGACATGTAGAAGGAAAAGGGCTGAAATGTTCAGAATATGGTCAAGTTCTGTCACTGATTGATTATTCTATTCTATTTCTAAAAAGACAGCCATCTGCCATGTTCATATGGCGGAACACTTTAGTGCACATATTATACTTTCCATGACTGAATAAATTACAAACACACTCTCACTCACAGGATGCCCTTGAAACATTAATTAGAAATTACATTGTTGAGGACTTCAACTTCCATCCTTGATGTATTAACAGGAACAGAATTTTCCTTCCAAATTAAACAAGAATGACATACAAGACAACAGTTTTCAGACATTGACAACAGGCAGTGAAGAACAAGGAGCGAGGAAACAAAGGTGATAAACCTTAATATTGCCCCAGTTTACTGACAGGAGGCAGTTTCCAGGCTACAGCAAGAAGGTAATTAAAATTCAACCCTGTCAATAATTAAATTAAAGGTAAATCATCTAAATACCAATTTAAAGACAAAGAGTAAATATTTGCATGCTACACACCCGATAAAGGGCTCATAACTAGAATCTAAAGAGAACTCAGGAAAATCAGCAAGAAAA
>VSMD01085151.1:0-11441 GCA_008750895.1 Mirza zaza
TGCAGCCCTCATCCCCACATCCCTGCAGCCCTCATCCTCACATCCCTGCAGCCCTCATCCCCACATCCCTACAACCCCTCATCCCCACATCCCTGCATGCCTCATCCCCACATCCCTGCATGCCTCATCCCCACATCCCTACAACCCCTCATCCCCACATCCCTACACCCCTCATCCCCACATCCCTGCAGCCCTCATCCTCACATCCCTGCAGCCCCTCCACCCCACATCCCGCATCCCCACATCCCTGCAGCCTGCATTCTGCATCCGGCCGGCTGATCAGCCCCACACACACACTCCGCCACCCTCCTGCCCCCACCGCCCTCTGTCTGCCTTGGTCCCCACAAGTCCAGCGGGATTTGCTTCCGCTCTGTGACATCATCCGTTTTTTTAATTACACGCGTCTTGGCTGTGTCCCATCTAGAAAGGCAGCCCATGGAGGCAGGGCCAGCTGTGTCTTCTCTGGCTGTGCCCCTGCAGCCAGGAAGCCCGTCCTTCCTCTGTGTCTCCTGCCACGGCCGACCATAGCTGAGCTCGCAGTCAGCGTCTGCAAGTGAAGGACGAATGACTGAGGGAAGGGAGGAGGGAAGGGAGGAAGGAGTGCGTGAGCAGGTGAGCGAGGAAAAGCTGGGAGAGGCAGGTGGGGGTGGGCCCACCTGGCTGGCCGGCAGCCACGAGGAGAGCCTGTCACTCCCTGAGTGGCCGCTGGGTGGCAGCCACGTGGAGCCTATGGCCCAGGAGAGCTTGGCGCCAGGGGTAGGTAGGGACAGGAGTGCTGCCCGGCAGGGCTGCGGCAGGGCCCCCACGCCAGCCTGGCCCGGGTGAGGACGTGGCTGTCCAGGGTTAAACAAGGGCCATCTTGATGCTGGACCCCCGCTTGGGGGTGCCTGATCTGGTAGAGGGTCCCCTGCACCCAGCCGCAGCCTGCCGGGGCAGTCGGGGACAGCCGACAAAGGAAGAGTTGGCTGGGAGCAGCGGTGGTCAGTGGTCAGGAGGACACCAAGTGACAAAGTGACAAAGCTCTGCGCCCCAGATCCGGTCCACGCCATGTGCTCGGCAGGAGGAGCACACAGGGCTTCAGAGACGGGGCCCAGTGGGGTAGCACCCAGGCCTCGGGCTCCCCCGCCCAGTGTTCCCTCCACATCTTGGCCTTTTGGGAATTGAGCTGGCCCCTGGGCCGGGGTGAGACCGGCTTCCTCCGGCCACGTGGCCCCGGCACAGTCGCCAGCACCCAGCCCAGGCGGGCACGGCCCTGGGGCCAGCGAGCCACTGCGGGATGGAAGAGGAGGCAGAAGCCAGAGCCCGACCCGAGGGGGGCCGCCAGCCCGAGGGGCAGCCCTTTGGGGAGGGGCAGAGCAGGGTGCTGGGTGACCCAGGAGGGGTCCCAGGGGTGACGTCTGGTCGAGCCTCACAGGACGAGCAGATGACCCCGCGCAGACCGGAGTGGATTCACGTGGTGTAGGCGTGAGCCGCAGGAGGAGGGGCCAGGCCAGCCAGACCTTGGGGCCCATTTGTCCACGTCTGCCCGGACTCCCTGCTGGGGCAGTGGGCGACAGACAGGGGGTTCACAGCAGGAAGAGACCCCCAGAACATGGGCGGGAGGTCCGGGAATAACTGTGGGGTGTGGCTGTGGGGTTGGGTGGGATTTAGGAGGGCCGGGCAAAGGGGCAGGTCTGGCTGGGTTTCCAGTGTGGGACCCGGTCTCTGCAACCCCCTTCAGCTTCCAGCCCGCCAGCCCTCCACCCTGGACCCCCGACCTGAGACACATGACGGTCACCCCAGGTGTCCTGGTTCACCCTCAGGGCGCAAGCTGGGTCCAGCTTTGTTTTCCAGATGCCAATCCAGGTCCCCCTCCGCCCCCACCCAACCCCAAGAGTCCCCCAGGGGGAGGGGTCACAGGGCCAGACACCACTGCCTGCCGCCCTGGCCAAAGCAGAGGCCACACCTGGTGGCAGGACACCGGGCACCCCGGGCGGCCCCACCTCCCTCGGCAGGTCGCTGTGCCGTGGCTCAGCCCCCAACCCCGTGGGCTCTGCAGGAGCTGCAGCCCAGCCCCAGCCGGGCAGGCAGAGCCCACTGTCCCTTCCCGGGACTGAGTTCCCCGTGCTGCTGCGTGCGGGGTGAGAGTTCACCCTGCTGGGCCTGCTGAGCACCCTGCCCCTTCCTCGGTGACTCTCGGGTGGGACCCGGCACCCGGCAGAGCAGCTCTGTGCCCACCGAGTCACCCTGGGCGGGCGTCGTCCCAACTCTCCTCCAGCCAGGAATGGGGTGGGGGCCTGGCAGCCGCCAGGGACAGGTTCCCTGGATCCACCCCTCCCTGCAAGACACTTGCACACGCGGCCCAGGGCACAGGCTTCCTCCGTGCCTCCTGTCACACACTTCCCCTTCCTCCTGCCGACAGGCCCTGGGACGTCTCCGCACGGTGGCTGCGTCAGCAGAGGGCATATGACACCCCCCGCCCCAGCCTCATGTTGGGCAACTCAGGACTTTTGTCTGACGATTAGGGGAGGGGACGACCTCCCTGCTTCTGGGGAAGCGTGTGGCAGGCGGTGCGGAGGACAAGACTGGCGCAGTTGCCTGAGGATGCCGGCGCACGGAGCGGCAGAGCACAGAGAATCCCTGGGAATCCCGGGCAGATGGGGCCGGAGCCCTGATCGAGCCTCTCCTGAAGCTGGTCTCCACGCCATTCCGTGTGCCATCCATCTGCCCTTCCAGCCAGTTTGAGTTGAATTTCCAACAACGTACAACCAAAAATGTCTTCACCGACACTCAGTTTTCAAGTAGCAGAATTATTGGTGACGGCAGGAGCGTCAACCCACCCCGGGGCAGGGCACGTGGACCGCAGCCTGCTCCAGGTGAACGCCAGTCACCTCCCTTCCGGGGAGGACTGAGAGGGGCGCCCTCGCCAGGCCCATCTCGGCGTGCCACGCGCCAGAGCCCCTACGGCTCAGCCTCTGCCGTCCCGCCACCCGCGTGGATTTAAGGAAGTCCCTGGCACCCGCCGCGGTCTGTCGGGGTTTCGTGGGACTCTTGACCACGAATTGAACAGGGATCCGTGGGCGCCACCGCCCTGTGTCTTGAGTCCGGTGAGTCACTGCCCCCTTCAGTGTGGACCGGACTTGCCACCGGTGAATAGAACGCGGTGAAAGTGACTTGGCGAAAGCCACTTTCAGGGCAGGTCACACTGAGACTGTGTTTCTGTCTTGTTATGTCATGCTCTCCCTCCCTCGCTCTCTCCCTCTCTGTCTCTCTCCCTCTCTGTCTCTCTCCTTCCCTCCCTCTCTCCCTCTCTGTCTCTCTCCCTCTCTGTCTCTCTCCCTCTCTGTCTCTCTCCCTCTCTCCCTCTCTCCCTCCCTCCCTCTCTCCCTCTCTGTCTCTCTCCCTCTCTGTCTCTCTCCCTCTCTGTCTCTCTCCCTCTCTGTCTCTCTCCCTCTCTGTCTCCCTCCCTCTCTGTCTCCCTCCCTCTCTGTCTCTCTCCCTCTCTGTCTCTCTCTCTCCCTCTCNCTCTCTCCCTCTCTGTCTCTCTCCCTCTCTGTCTCTCTCCCTCCCTCTCTCTCTCCCTCTCTCTCTCTCCCCCCTCCTCCCTCCTTCCCTCTCTCCCTCAGCCCAGCCGTGGCTGCCCTGGGCAGGGCCCTGTGACAAGGAGCAGGTGTCTCCAGCCAGCAGCTGGCAAGGCCCCGAGGCCCCCAACCAGAGGGTGGGCTTGGAAGGGGACCCCCACCGCTGGGCCTTGAGACCCCGTGGACACTTTGACCGCAGCCTCGAGAGACCCCGAGCAGAGCCCGGATCCCCGAGCCACAGTCACTGCGGGGCGACAGACGTCCCCTGTCTCGTGGCACTCGTTGTCAGTGTCAGGTATTTGCTGCGCAGGGAGACGATCAACACACACCGCGGGACACCAAGCGCCGGCCCCTGTGGGTCCGGGCTCCCTGGGGCCCACACCTGTCTAGCTGCCTGCCGCGTGGCCACGCCCACCCTGCCACCACCCTGCTGGGGTCCTGCCACCCCACAGACACGCTGAGCTTCCCGCCCATGCTGCCGGTCCCCACAGCGCGTCCCTTAGCGCCTGGTGACCTCCCAGCGAAGTTCCTCCACCGCACGGCACCGAGGCTCCTCCCGCCTTGCAAAGCCACCCTGCCCCAGCACCCGACCCTCTGTCTTCGGCCCCCAGAGCTTCAGGGAGCCCGTCCAGCAGCACATTAGGACTGCCTTGGGGCGTCCTCAGCAGGATTATTTATTTATTTATTTATTTTTTTGAGACAGAGTCTCGCTTTGTTGCCCAGGCTAGAGTGAGTGCCGTGGCGTCAGCCTAGCTCACAGCAACCTCAAACTCCTGGGCTCAAGCGATCCTGCTGCCTCATCCTCCCGAGTAGCTGGGACTATAGGCATGCGCCACCGTGCCAGGCTAATTTTTTCTATACATATTAGTTGGCCAATTAATTTCTTTCTATTTTTAGTAGAGACGGGGTCTCGCTCTTGCTCAGGCTGGTTTTGAACTCCTGACCTCGAGCGATCCTCCTGCCTCGGCCTCCCAGAGTGCTAGGATTACAGGCGTAAGTCACTGCGCCCGGCCGTCAGCAGGATTTAGAAAGTGCTCTTACAACGCTAAACTCCCCATCCAGCCTCCTCCCGGCCTCCCCTCCGCGCCCTCCATGTCTGCTTCCCCAGTTCTGCGTCCCGCAGCCGTGGGGGGCTGATCTGTGTCCCCCTGTCCAGGCACAGAACGTCCCCATGGAGAAACAGCCTGAGTGGCTGGTCGGCAAGCATTGGGGCGAGGCAGGGCACCTCTGCGGGAGGACGCGGGCCCCAGATGGGACCTGTGAGGTCCTGGGACGGGAGGCTGGTCCCCGGTGGGGGCCGCGGCCGCTCCCACAGGCAAAGTGGGGGCGGAGTTCAGGGGTGTCTGGAGTGTCCACCCAAATGTCCTGCCCGGGTCACAGCCTCTCCCTCTGCCGCCAGGGTCCCGGCCCGGGTGTGGGGACAGATGGAGGCATGAGCTGTGTCTCCCTCGGGCCCCGGCCCCGTGATCCAATCGTGGGCCTGACTGAGGGCACAGTCTGCCCTCTGGCTTTAAGAAATGCTCTGCGTAAATGCGGCCACGAGGCCCGTTAGTTCCCCGCCCACATGCGGTGCCACAGACAGTGCTCAAACCACAGAGTTCCTTATCTCCAAAAAAAAAGAAAAACTCACAGAAGACCCCATGAGAGTCTCTAACCAAAGGAGGTCAGAGGGCACAGACTTAAAGGGAGAGGGCGGGCACAGCCGCCCAGCCTGGCTCTGCTGAAGCAAAAGTGCCCTTCAGGGCAAGAAGAGGAAGTTCCTCAGTGACGGCCGCGTGGCGAGATGGCGTGGCTGGGCCGTGAGTACGGCAGGCGCAGAAGCGGGCAAGGGCCCGCTCGGAACAGCAGGGAATGGTGCGGGAGACCAGCTTAGTGAGCAAAAGTGTTATTCATTTTGTTTGGGTTTTAAACTGCCTTTGTTTTTGGAAGAGTTATTTATTTCTTTTCAAGACACAGTCTCACTCTGTTGCCCGGGCTAGAGTGAGTCCCGTGGCGTCAGCCTAGCTCACAGCAACCTCAGACTCCTGGGCTCAAGCGATCCTCCTGCCTCAGCCTCCCGAGTAGCTGGGGTCTACAGGCATGCGCCACCATGCCCGGCTAATATATATATATATATTTTAGTTGTCCAGCTAATTTCTTTCTATTTTTTAGTAGAGGCAGGGTCTCGCTCTTCCCCAGGTTGGTCTTGAACTCCTGAGCTCAAGTGACCGTCCTGTCTCGGCCTCCCAGAGTGCTGGGATTACAGGCATGAGCCACCGCGCCGGCCCGTGACTTTGCCCTTGTGGCCGGGGGTCTCTATGGACATCTTGGCAGATTCGGATCCTTTCCTTACCTGTTGTGTCGATGTTCTTCTCGTCTGCATATTTAGGGCTTGACCTTTTATCTTTCACTCATTCTTTTATGTCACCAAGGGTTGAACCGTGGGGAGGCCTTTACTATAAACAGATCTGCTTTTATATCATCTTTATGCTCATCAGTCAGTTCAGGGAGGGGTTTGCTTGGAGACCTTCTGATTTTAGTTTCATCTTCACTGATTTCCATGAGTTCTGCCTTGGATTTGCTCAGCGGTTCCACAATTTCATTAGCGTCTGCTGTGAGACAGTTTGACCTGTTGAACTTTATCATGATCCCCAGAGGTACCCAGCCTTTATCCAATTTGATCTGTTCCTTTAAAAATGTGTCCCCGGGGCAAATTGCAGTCTCCAAAATAATGCTCAAATTCGATGGCAGACTTGGGCCTCCATAGCAGCCATTTCTTCATTATCACTCATTCAGCTGCTGTGGCCGTCTGTGGGGCCCTGGCCCCAGAGCCACACCACAGGCTCACGGCGGCAAAGCCGGCACCTCCCGGCACCACGGGCTGGCCCAGGCGCTCACAGAGGATGGGGGCTGTCCTTAACCACCTCTTCAAAGGACCTATCACCAAGTACAGACACATTCTAAAGGACTGAAGGTTACGGCTTCCACATACGTTTTTTTTTTTTTTTTGAGACAGAGTCTCACTCTGTTGCCCAGGCTAGAGTGAGTGCCCTGGCGTCAGCCTAGCTCACAGCAACCTCCAACTCCTGGGCTCAAGACATCCTCCTGCCTCAGCCTCCCCAGTATCTGGGGCTACAGGCATGTGCCACCGTGCCAGCCCAATTTTTTCTATATATACTAGTTGGCCAATTAATTTCTTTGTATTTATAGTAGAGACGGGGTCTCGCTCTTGCTCAGGCTGGTTTCAAACTCCTAACCTCGAGCAACCTGCCCAGCTCGGCCTCCCAGAGTGCTAGGATTACAGGCATGAGCCACCGCGCCCAGCCAACATATACTTTTTTTTTTTTTTGAGACAGAGTCTCATTTTGTTGCCCAGGCTAGAGTGAGTGCCTCGGCATCAGCCTAGCTCACAGCAACCTCAAACTCCTGGGCTCAAGCAATCCTCCTGCCTCAGCCTCCTGAGTAGCTGGGACTACAGGCATGCGCCACCATGCTCGGCTAATTTTTTCTATATATATTTTTCTATATATAATTGGCCAAATTAGTTGGCCAATTAATTTCTTTCTTTTTATAGTAGAGACGGGGTCTCGCTCTTGCTCAGGCTGGTTTCGAACTCCTGACCTCGAGCAATCCTCCAGCCTCGGCCTCCCAGACAGCTAGGATTACAGGTGTGAGCCACCACGCCCGGCCCCAATACACAAGTTTTGAGGGGACTCATTCAGCATATGCCAGGGGCCTCTGGTCCCACCGCAGGCCCTGCTGTGCCGAGGCTTTCTGCCTCCTGGGCAGCCGACACCTAATCCTTAGGTGACCATTGTCCCCATGTCCCTCAAACGCAGAAGACACGGCTTGGCCAGTGAGTCCCTGTCCAGCCGTGCCCCTGGCCGGTCTGCCCCAGCGAGCCGCACCTGGCCAGCAGCACCCAAGGGGGAGCAGGTGCGGAAACGCCCCCACCAGGGCAGGTGTCGTGGGCAGAGCCCAGGGAGGGGAACGCTCCACGTGAGCGGGAGGCTCTGCCCAGTCCAGGCTCAACTCCTTCAGGAGCTCCCTGCAGGACCCTCCCGGGCTCCCAGCCACTCCCTCCCTTCTCCCTGTCCCCTCCCCGGGGGCCTGGCTCCAGCCACACAGAGGGGACAGATCTGTCCTCAAGGCCCCCTCCCTCCGGGCTGGCTTATGCAGCACTGGCGGCCACCTGCTTCCCGCACAGCCCTGGAGACCCCGGTGGGGGGCTGGGCGTGTCCGCCCCACAGCCCCGAGCTGCCTGGGGAAGCAGCGGGCACTGCGCCCTCCCTGCCACCTGCCCCCACCCACGCGGCTGCTGGCTGGAGCCCGGTCCCCGTCCAGGCTGGTGGCCCCGGGGGCCCCTCCCTGCTGCCTCTGCCTCCCTCTAAGTGGGCTGATTGGATCTAGCCGTGACTGATGGCAGCTAATGTGACTCCGCGGAGCCTAAGGACCTAGACAATGGCTTGGGGCATGAGACGGCTGGCGAGGCAGAGGCTGGGGCACAGGCACCCCTCCCAGCCCCCCTTCTAGGAGCGTGGGGTCACTCAGGGAGCAGACGGGTGGCCGTGGGAGGGGACCGCACTTCCCGGGGAGGAGCCCCGCTTCCTGCAAGCCGGCGGACCAGGCTGCGTAGCACATCCCAGCCTTTCCCTGGGACCAGGCGCCAGGGGGCGAGGGTGACCCTGGTCAAGCCACTTCACCCCCAGCGCCTGGGGCGCCCCATCTGTAAAACAGGGTGGGGACCTGGCCTGCCACCGTGGCTGGCCTCTGGGCACGGTGTCCACGCTGGTTGAGCATGCAGGCTCTGGCTTCCCACTGCCCCCACCTGAACTAGGGTTCTTGGGCAAACTCGAGTTATCCAATTTCTCTATGCCTCAGTTTACCTTCCCTGAAACAGGCCTGTCGGCCTCTGGGCACCCACCTGTAGGAGGATTGCAGGAGGACTGCGGGACAGGCTGGCCAAGGCCTGGCGGCAGGGGAGCTGGGTGAACACCGGGGTCCTCGCCCGAGCCCCGAGGGCTGATGCTCGCGAGTGGCGGCGGGCGGGTCAGGCCCTGGGAGCCCCTGACTGTGGCTGCCTGGCCTGGGGCCACAGTCTCAGGGCCCAGCTCTCCCACTGGGGGTCCCGGACACACTGGGCACCCCACGCCCTCTGGGGCGGGGCATGAATATGTGCCGGGCACCCGGGCCTCAGTGGCACCAAAGCCTCGGCTACCCGGGAGGGGAGCGGCCTAGGTGGCTGCGGGCCAGGAGGGGTCGGGGGTGGGCTGGGCTGGGGGAGCTCAGAGAGGCCGAGGCTGTCAGGAGGGATGGGGTGGGGGCCGGCGGGGGCACCGTGGGCATTTCCTCTGCAACAAGGAAACAAAGTCAGGAGGGGGCTGCAGGGCAGGGCCGGGCTGAGCCCGAAAAAGCAGGAAGGAGCGCGGTGGGAGGACCCAGGGGTCAAAGTGCCCCCACCTGGGTTGCTGTCGGCTGGCCAGTTGTGGGACGCCTGCGCAGGCCCGGGGAGGTGGCGTGAGGACACAGGGGCCTGTCCTGGGGCCTCTGAGGCTGCCTCCCCCGCCCTGCACGGACCTGCGTCCTCCCTGCTCTGCTGTGTAAGGCAGAAACACCGTCCCCGCCAGCCCTGGAGGCGTCTGCGCTGACCCCGCCACGCCAGCCTATCTGCTGGGGGCCCTGCACCGGCCAAGCTCCCAGGGACTTATACACACACACACACACACACAACACACATACACACACACATACACACACAGACACACAGAGACACACACAGAGACACACAGAGATACACACAGAGACACACACACACAGAGACACACAGAACACACACACAGACACACAGACACACACACAGAGACACACACAGACACACAGAGACACACACAGACACACACACAGAGACACAGACACACACACAGAGACACACACAACACACACATGCAGAGACACATACAGACACACAGACACAGACACACACAGAGATGCACACAAATACACAACACACACAGAGACACATACAGACACACACACAGAGACACACATACAGGGACACAGAGACTCACAAACACAGAGAGACACAGATACACACACAGAGACGCACACAAATACACAACACACACACAGACACATACAGACACACACACACAGACACACATACAGGGACACAGAGACTCACAGAGACACAGAGAGACACAGATACACACGAAGACACAGACACAGAGAGACACACACACACGTGCACAAACAGACGCGCGGACACACAGACATGCGCATGCTCTGCCAGAACAAGCCACCGTCCCCAGAGTCAGACGGGCCCCGTCCCTCCCATGTGTGGGGAGGAGCAGGCCCCGTCGCCCTGCGGCTCAGACCCGGGTCAGGCCAGGTGGCCGGGGCTGGCTGCACAACTGAAGAGCCCACAAGGGAAGGAAGGTCCCCTAGGGGGGCTGCAAATCTCTGCCTCCGGCTGCCGGAACTGGCTTTGGCCGAGAGAGCGGAGGGTGCGCCCCACAGGTTGGGACCTCCACCCAGGTCCGGTCTGGCCGCAAATTCTACCCCATCAGGAGTGACCCAGAGCCTCGGAGTGGCTCACACCTGTGATCCCAGCTCTCTGGGAGGCCAAGGCAGGAGGATCACTTGAGACCTGGAGTTTGAGACCAGCCTGAGCAAGAGCGAGACCTCATCTCTACAAAAAATACAGATATGAGCCACGCGCGGTGGTGTAGTCCTGTAGTCCCAGCTACTTGGGAGGCTGAGGTGGGAGGTTCACTTGAGCCCAGGAGGCTGCAGTGAGCTGTGATGATGCCACTGCACTCCAGCTGGGATGGCGAGGAAGACACTGTCTCAAAAATTTTAAAAAGCTATGAGGTTCCTAGCACTCTGAGAGGCCGAGGCGGGCAGATTGCTCGAGGTCAGCCTGAGCAAGAGCGAGACCCTGTCTCTACTATAAAAATAGAAAGAAATTAATTGGCCAACTAATATATATATCTAGAAAAACTTAGCCGGGCATGGTGGCGCATGCCTGTAGTCCCAGCTACTCGGGAAGCTGAGGCAGCAGGATTGCTTGAGCCCAGGAGTCTGAGGTTGCTGTGAGCTAGGCTGACGCCACCGCACTCCCTCTAGCCTGGGCAACAAAGCGAGACTCTGTCTAAAAAAAAAAAAAAAAAAAGCTATGAGGCTGGCCCGATGGTAGTGGGTTATCAGAACTTATTAACATTAGTGTCACTAAAGTTGGTATTCAGCCCCCACTGCTAAATTTGACTGGCTTAAAAAAATAATAAAATAAAAAATAAAATAAAAAGCTATGGAAACACACATGCACACATTTAAAAACAAAATAGACCTAGTGTTGGTGAATATGTGTAACAACAGAAACACTTAAATTCTGCTAGTGGCACTGAAAACTGGATAGTAATTTTAAGGAGCAGTGTGGCAATATCTAGGAATTTATCGCCGTGTCTATTCACTGCTTTGGTACCAGCGTTGACTACAGTCGATAGCCACAGATGAACCGAGAGTCGACTTTAGCCGACAGCCACGATATGACATTTCTTTTTTTTTTTTTTTTTGAGACAGAGTCTCACTTTGTTGCCCAGGCTAGAGTGAGTGCCGTGGCGTCAGCCTCGCTCACAGCAACCTCCGACTCCTGGGCTCAAGCAATCCTCCTGCCTCAGCCTCCCCGAGTAGCTGGGACTACAGGCATGCGCCACCATGCCCGGCTCATTTTTTCTATATATGTTAGTTGGCCAATTAATTTCTTTCTATTTATAGTAGACACGGGGTCTCGCTCTTGCTCAGGCTGGTTTCGAACTCCTGACCTCGAGCGATCCGCCCGCCTCGGCCTCCCAGAGTGCTAGGATTACAGGCGTGAGCCACCGCGCCCGGCCTATTATGATAAAT